>LPNX010906344.1:114868-126159 GCA_001517045.1 Pseudotsuga menziesii | reverse complement strand
CCCCAAAAGTCCAAAACTGAATTTTTTTTCATGGGGTGGGGTTAGAACTGCCCCAAAAAGTCAAAAATTAACTTTTGAGAGGGGGGGTTAGAACCGCCCCTTAAAGTCCAAAAATGAATTTTGGGGGGGAGGGGGTGGGGGGGTAGAACCACCCCCAAAAGTCACTTTTGGGGGAAGTTTTGGGCGAGGTTTAGAACCTCCCCTAAAAGTCAAAATTTTTAGTGTCGGTGCTATTAGGGGCGGTTTTGTAAAGACCGCCTCCAAATCCAAAGTTGCCCCCAAAAGTGACTTTTGGAGGTAGAAGACAACTGCCCCTAAAATTTAAATTTGTTTTAGTGAAAAACTCAACTTATTCTATCAAGGAGTCAAAAATGAAACCCAGTACATTGGTGGTTCCACATACACTACCTCAATCCATCCCATTAGAGAGCCTACATGTAACTATATATGCTAGTATGCACTAGTATTCACCAGGATCTCCACCCCATCACGTGGTGTCTTAGAGATCTCCCCACTCCATCTAAGAGTGGCTGGGAGAATGCACTAAATTTCTCCATTACATCACATGATGTCCAGGTGATCTCCTCACTCAGTCATAGAGTGTGCAGGAGCATGTGTTGGTTTCACCGTCCCTTCATAGGATGTTTGAGAGATATCCCACTCCATCACAGAGTATTTGGGAGAATGCAGTGGCCTCTTCACCCCTTCACAAGGTTTCCAAGAGATATCGCCACTCAATCATAGAGTGTCTGATAGAATGTTGTGGCCTATCCACCCCTTCACAGAGTGTTCTAGATATATCCTCACTCCATCACAGAGTGTTTGGGAGAATGCAATGACCTCTCCACCCCATAACATCATAGAGTGTATGAGACAATGCAGTGGTATCTCCACCCCTTCACATGGTGTCCAAGAGATCTCCCTACTCAATCACAAAGTGTCTGAGAGAATGTCACTATAAAATCATCCTTCCCTCTCAACAAGGGAGTCAACATGGGACTAATATCCCCATTCCATCATAGAGTTTCCAGGAGAAGGTACGGTCCCATTTTTAGTTATCTAGGGACTATTCTCCCCACTCTATCAGAGAGTGTTTGGGAAAATTCACTGCCCAATTATGAATCATCTACCCTTAGCCAATTCATGTGACTAATACTAGGAGAATGTCTAGTTGATGTTGCATACATCCATTTTCAAGCTCATCACATCTCCCTCTATACTAGAGAACCTTTCTCCCTCTACATGTGATCATCACCCTATATGACGTGTCATTTTGGGTGCCAATCTAAACACCAACTTTCATAGAGAAAATAAGCACATCTCCTTACTATAAGTATTTTTCCTAGTGACGACTAGGTACATCAAGGATCCTCTTAACTTCCTGTACATTGGGATCCACCAACTATGAATCAAAAAACAACATCACTTATTTTTGTTACCATCAGTGTAGACATGTACTCACACTCCATCATGTTATATCTTCTCAGGATCTCAATTGAGTTCTTCCCTTAAAGGAGGAAGATCTCATTAGGTCTCAGCCACACCTCCAATACAAATATGCGGCATAATGGTCCAAGATCCTAATCTTGGACTCAAGGATAACTTCCTTTGGACCTATCAATAATTCTCTCCATATCCTTAGAAGTAAATTGAGTAGCTCACGTCCTTTGGGACTAAAAGGCTCTAACCCCTTCTAGAATCTTCCATGACTCCAACTAGATGCCAATCGATTCTTATGATCATTGATAGAATGAACAATTCTAGCAAAGAGATCATCATCCATTGGGGCCTCCTCCCTATGATTTTTTCAACATTAAGCTAGCATTATTAGGATCTTTAACTGAGAGAATAACAAGCAAAGCAATCAAACACAAGAGACAATGAACACAGTGTTTTTGCTCGGGGAAATTATAAATGGAGAAAACCCCACAACTTCCTCAGAGATAGAATCAACACCAAAATAGAAAATCCCAAAATAGTAAGTGATCTCCCGACAGTAGTAACCTTCTTCTTATCTAGCCCTAGTGTCTTCTCCTTCCTCAACTATGTTCTACACTTGAGTGTGTATGTGATTTGTGCTAAATAGAGAGTCCAGCTTTCTATTTATACTAATCCTAGCTTGACTAAAACCCTACTAGGGCTGACCTCTCTAGGAGAGTCTAATAACCCTAGTGCCCCAGAACTGCGGGGACTTTAACCCTTAGACAATAGGAGGGTTACCCACAATGACTTGACATGACTTGTTTACATTATAGATCCTCCCAATCGGAACATCGAGGCATGAAAACATGACTCAATTACATAATAGATACATCCTAGAATAAACACCGGGTTACAATACATATGATACATAGATGAATACATTCCGAAGTTACAAATACATCAACACTCCCTCTTAACTACGAAGGTATACTTTCGACACAATTTTTAGCACTGGTCTTCTTCTCTGCATCAACTGGATCATCTCATAATCTTCATCTTCAAGTATTCTTAGTATTCGAGTCTTCAAGTCATATTCTTCTTCAAGTCTTCTTCATCACGGGATTTGCATCATCATGACTACTGGCTCATTATTGCTGGATCATCACTCGATCTGGATCGTCATTAAGTCTGGATCATCATCACATCTAGATCATTCGATCTGGATCATCATCGAGTCTGGATCATCACCACAACTAGATCGTCACTTGATCTAGATCATCATCAAGTCTGGGTCATCTCATTTGGATCACTTGATCTGGATCATCATCAAGTCTGGATCATCATATGCTATCTCATAATGGTGCTAACTCGATTCTTGTCATCACAGGAAGTTCTATAGAGTCAATCCTGTAGGCCAACCCTTCGTGTAGGTCTTCATCAACGCTTATATCTGACACTTAAGTCAGAATGACCCACCCAGGTCTTACATCTAACCTCATCTTGTCAGAAATGCATGCTCAACACTCACATATGATCTCATCATGTCAGAAAGGCCTAGCACTCACATCTGACCATGTGTAAACACATTGCACCAAAATGGCTCAACACTTATATCTGACCATGTGCAAGCACACCGCATCGGAAAGGTTCTGCACTTACATCCAAACTCATCCTGTCAGAAAGGCATAGGACTTATAGTCAACCATGCTCGAAAGCACCGCATAGAAAAGGCTCAACACTTACAATTCGACCATGCACGAAGCACCGCATCAGAAAGGGCTCTGCACTTACAATCTGACCATGCATGAAGCACCACATCGGAAAGGGAATGTACTCACATATGATCATGGAGGAACTAATCCTGCAGATGCATGAGAATGGCCCCCAATCCCAGACTGAGTTACCTGGTAACTGACTAGGTGCCTCCATTCCCAGAATGGCAGTTTCCCTTACATTTGACCTACTCGTCAGAATGGCCAACACTCACATATGACATGGGAGTAACTTAATCCTTTAGCCATGACAGAATGGTTCAACCCTTAAATCTTATCAAGTGGGAACACATCCCTCTATCATATCAGAATGGCTTCTCAGTCCTAGACTGAGTTTTCATGGTAACTAACCAGGTGCCTCCATTCCCAGAATGGTGATTTCCCTTACATCTGTCCTACTCAACAGAATGGCCAGCGCTCATATCTGACATGGAAGGAACCTAAATCCTCTGACCATGAAAGAATGGTTCAGCCCTTACATCTAACCATGGAAGGAACTAATCCTCTCACCATGTCAAAATGGCTATGGGTCTCATCACTTTCCCTTGGAGGAAACCTCGATCTGGAGAACACCAAGCTTCTCCCTGAAGTACTCAAACTTCACCCTAGCCAATGGCTTCATCAATACATAAGCTATTTGTTCCTCCATTGAAACATACTGGAGCTTCACTCCTCCCCTCTGCACCATATCCCTGATATAGTGATACTTGATCTCGATATGCTTCGACTTGTCATGGAACACTGGATTCTTTGACAACTTCACGCAACTCTGGTTGTCACAATGTATACAAGTAGCATCCAATTGGAGATCAAATATATCAGATAGTAGCTTCCTCAGCCATACTACCTCATAACTAGCTGAACAAGCTGCGACATACTCTGCTTCAGCTGTACTCAATGCCACATAGGATTACTTCTTGCTAAACCAAGAGATCACACCTGATAACATTCTGAAGCAACATCCTGAAGTGCTCTTCCTATCGATGGCACTGCCTGCCCAATATGAATCGACATAACCCTCCAGGTTAATCCTCTGATTCAACTCATATTTGAGCCCATAACCAACCGTACCCCTCACGTACCTCAGAATATTGTTTACAGCAATCAAGTGAACATTTCTTGGATCTATCAAGAACTGGCTCAAAGTGTTCACAGCAAAGCAAATTTTTGGTCTCGTGTTTGTTAGGTAAATTAAGGACCCAATCATCTGATGATACATCGTAGCATCAACCGAATCTGATGAAGCATCACTCAATAGCTTCAGGTTCGATGCTATATGTGTGGCCATGGATTTGCAATCCATCATCCAAAACATCTTTAGGATATCTACTGCATACTTCCCTTATCCAAGAAAGATTCCACCTGCACTCTGCCACACCTCCATGCCTAAGAAATAATGCATCATACCCAAGTCCTTCATTTCAAACTTGGCAGCAAGATTTCTCTTCGTATCAGCAATCAACCCATCCATACCTATTACAAACAGATCATCTACATATAGTAGGAGCATCACTAGGTTGTCATCTTCAACCTTGTAGTAAAGGTTGGAATCTACTTTACTTTTGGTAAAGCCTAAACTAGATAGAAAGCTGTCAATTCTACTGTACCAAGTCCTGGGTGCCTGTTTCAAACTGTACAAGGCTTTCTTCAATATTCATACATGAGACTCTCTGTCATGTGTCTCAAAACCGAGTGTTTTTTCTACATACATCCTCTTCTACTACACCATTCAAGAAGCCAATATTGACATCCATCTAGTGTATCTTCCATTTCATCACTGCAGCCAAAGCTAGTACTGATCTGATGTAAGTGTATCTGGCTATAGGTGCAAAGGTTTCTTCATAATCTATTCCTTCTTTCTGAGAGAAACCCTGAGCCACAAATCTTGCCTTATACTTTTCAATGCTACCGTCTGTAGCATGCTTGATCTTGTAGATCTATTTGGAAGTTACAACTGACTTCCCTTCTGGTCTTGGGATAGCATCCCAAACATCATTCTTCATGATCGATTGGTATTCTTCAGTCATAGAATCCTTCCATTCTTTCCATTCTGCTGCTTCTTCATAACTGGAAGGATCCTTATCAATGAAATCACATAGTAAAGCTACATACCCGGAGTAGGATCTGGTCCTCTTTCTTTCTTTGTGATTCTCTTCTGGAGCCCCATATCTTTTCGCACCTTGGATAATTTCATGTACCCAAGCAAGTTTCCTCTTATGAGGATTCTTCTCCAGAGGTGGATCTACAGGTCTTTGTGGTTCTTCAAATTCTCGATCTTCTTCTTGAGTTTCTCCGTTCATGGTTGTATCATGAATTTTGGGTGCTTCTGCTTCTTCAGGTTCTTCAGCAGGTCTCTTTCTGGATTTGTTGTAAGCTTTGTCTTCATCAAATGTCGCATCCCTGCTGATGTCAATATTCTTGTATCCTCGTAAATATATTATGTAAGCCTTTGA
The DNA here is from genome assembly GCA_001517045.1 of Pseudotsuga menziesii. NCBI lineage: Eukaryota > Viridiplantae > Streptophyta > Pinopsida > Pinales > Pinaceae > Pseudotsuga > Pseudotsuga menziesii. The sequence continues at coordinate 120,512 of LPNX010906344.1, read as the reverse complement.
GCTTTCAGAGTATCCCATAAATATACCCTTCTTTCCTGAACGATCTAATTTTGTTCTCTTCTCTTTTGGAATGTGTATGTACACAAGATATCCGAATATTTTGAGTTGGATGACTTCTGGTTTCTTTTCGGAGAAGACTTCTTCAAGATTCTTGTTCTCAAGTACTCTATGAGGAGTACAATTCTGTACATACATCGTTGTTCTGGCAGCTTCATCCCAAAGATACATAGGAAGATCTTGATCATGAAGCATAGCTCTTGCAGCTTTCATGATAGTTCTGTTCTTCTGTTCCGCAATCTCATTCTGTTGTGGATTATAAGGAGTGGACAACTCCCTCTTAATACCTGATTCTTTACATAGCTCTTTGAATTCATTCTAAGTGAATTCTCCACCATTATCTGATCAAAAGGTCTTGATCTTCTTTTCAGTGTGATTCTCGATCAAGGCTTTGAATTCCTTGAACTTGCTGAATACTTCATCTTTGTTCTTCATGAAGTAAACCCATGTCTTCCTAGAAAAATGATCAATAAAAGAAACATAATATGCATACCTACTTAGTGAACTTGATGACATAATACCGCATACATCGGAGTGGATGATTTCCAATATTTCTTTTGCTTTGCTTTCGCTGCTTGGAAATGTCTTCTTTGTGTTCTTTCCTTTCACACATCCTTTGCAGACCCCATCATGTTTTGCTTGTATTTCTGGAAGACCTTCAACAGCTTTGCTTGCAAGAGGTAGTGCTCTGTAATGCACATATGCAAGCCTTCTATGCCAAAGTTCACTTGGCTCTACTATGTCATGGACCAAGGCTTGTTCTAGATGGCCCTTCAATTTGTACAAACCTCCTTCTTGTTCACCAATCACTATTGCATCATCAATAGTCTTTCCTTTTGACCACATGATGACTTCACCATCTATGAATGCAACCCTCATTCCTTTTGCATCCAATGCTGATATGGAGAGAAGGTTCTTCTTAAGTCTTGGCAGAAACAAAACTTCCTTCATTGTTATAGAATTTCCAGAGTCTAGCTTATAGGAGGATTCCCGACTACCTTTTATTGGATATTGGTAGTCATCTCCTAACTTCACCTTGTGAGGTGTTTCATGTTCTGATAGTTTTACAAAGGATTCCTTGAATCCAGTCATATGTTTGGAAGCCCCACTATCAATAAGCCAATCATCACTTCCATGAGTAATGTTTCCTGTGAGAGCGAAGATCAAAACATATTCATCCTCGCTTGAAGAATCTTCACTTTCATATCTGGTTCTCTTTGATGAAGGTTCATCATCCTCTACAGCATGAGCATGATATCTTCTTTTGTTTCCCTTCTTCTTGTGAGAGCTACTTTTATTCTTAGGACAATCTTGAGCAAAGTGTCCTTTTTCATCACATGTATAGCAAATGTACTTAGACCTATCTCTAGGATTTCTATAGTTATTCCTATGATGAGAGTACTTACTTCTGTGATGGTTGGATCTGGATTTCTTGGATTGTACTGTGAGAGATTAATCTTCACTTCCCATCTTCTCTTCTCGAGATGCTATCCGAGATTATTCTTGAGAACATTTTTCCCACAGTCTGCTAAACTTGACTAGCTTCTTTCTAGCACAGATCCCTTGAATGAAAGAGTCCCATGTCCTAGGGAGACCATTCAAGGTGGTCATCACAATTTCTGCATTCTCCACTTCTTCATCTACGGCTTCTAATTGTTCCTTGATCTAAGAAACCCTTGTGAAGTAAGACTGCATGGTCTTTGCATTCTAAATCTTCACATTCTTTAGTTGATTCCTCAGATTCATCTTCCGGTTTATGTTCTTCCCTTCAAAAAATTTGGTTAGGGAATCAAACATAGCTTTAGGTGTCTTGAGAGAGGACACCTATGGGATAAGGTGATCCTTGATAGAATCAGCAATGATCCTCTTTTCCATAACCAACTTCTTCTTATGTATGGCCTTAGCCTCGTCTCCCTCTGAAACTGGAACATCCTCATGGATGTAGGATTCCAACTCATTCTCTTCCAGGACCAGGGAGATCCTATACTTCCAGGCTCAGAAGTTATCAGCTCCCTCAATATTTTCATCAAGCTTGGTATGATGAGACATCTTAACTCAGAACCTCAAATGGAAATACAAAAGATTTAGATCTTACCAGGTCAAGATGCCGGATCTAGATTTGGAGCTGAAATCCTGTACTGTTGGATAAGGAGAAAATTAGGGTTTTGCTTTTCCAGAGTTATGTCCACCCAATTGCCTTGAAATTTATCCCTAACTTCGATTTTTTGGAGGAGATCAATCCAGGCTTGGTCTCACTGAAAAATTCCTCTTCTGTGAAAATCCCTAATTTTCGGCAACAGTGTCAGGTCCAAAACTGAAAAACCTCAGAATTGGATTCTGCTTCAACAAAAAGATGTGCCCTAAGGGGGAGAGTTATTCCACCTTACTTTTGCTGAAAATCAATGGAGGAAGATCCACAAACTAGGAATCCCTATTTCCCACAGCTGCACGGTGTCTTCTTCTCAGGTTAGCTCTGATACCATGTTAGTGTTTCAACAGTAAGCTAGCGTTATTAGGATCTTTAACTGAGAGAATAAAAATCACAACAATCAAACACAAGAGACAATGAACACAGTTTTTTTCCTTGGGGAAACCATAAATGGAGAAAACCCCGCAACTTCCTCGAAGATAGAATCAACACCAAAATAGAAAATCCCAAAATAGTAAGTGATCTCCCGACAGCAAAACCTTCTTCTTATCTAGCCCCAGTGTCTTCTCCTTCCTCAACTATGCGCTACACTTGAGTGTGTATGTGATGTGTGCTAAATAGAGAGTCTAGCTCTCTATTTATACTGATCCCAAAATGACTAAAACCCTACTAGGGCCGACCTCTCTAGGAGAGTCTAATAACCCTAGTGCCCTGGAACTACGAGGACTTTAACCCTTAGAAAATAGGAGGGTTACCCAAAATGACTTGACATGACTTGTTTACATTATAGATCCTCCCGATCAGAACATCGAGGCATGACAACATGACTCAATTACATAATAGATATGTCATGGAATAAACATCGGGTTACAAGACATATGATACATAGATGAATACATTCCAAAGTTACAAATACATCAACACTCCCAACCATCAATTTCCATATGAGATCCTCTAGACCTTTGGGTCATGTGTCCACATAAGACTGAATGTATTATATCCATGTCTATTTCATATTAGTGTTGCTCAATTTATCACAGAATCCATGCTCCTAGAATCTTTCATCTTTTGAGCATCATTCTCTCTCTCTAACACTGAATATCAATGAGATCTATATGTCCACCACTTATCCTCTACAACAAGTCTCATTATCCTTCCTTTGTAGGCCATGGAATATGATATTTCCCTACAAGTCAAATTCAATCAGATAGTTAGCAATATTGTAGAATCATGAATTTCAATCAAATTATGTTGACATTTCAATGCAATGACAATAATTCACACATTTATGTAAGCATCTTAGCCAATTCTTCAACACAACGTCCATCTATATTCCAAACACAATTGGTAACTATCTAAATTCCTTCCATCTCCACCAGAACAAACTATCGAGAGAGTGAAAAACTCTCAACATGTTATCGAAGAGGTTTCATCTTAGACTAGCTTCATCAGGGGCTCATGGAATGTTATGCAACACTATAACCTCCACTTACCCAATTATCTACACAATATGCCATACATAAGAAACAAATTATGGGAAAACATATCTATATAAAACTATTATGAAAATATGTTCAAAACATACATATATGATCTACAAGAGAAATAATGACAAATGATAATCCAAATACAGATACTTACCTTTTGTTGTTTCGTGGGATCCATGTTGATCTATGCATCCTTGCAGAAATCACAAGGTTCCTTTGACCTTCATATTCTTTCTTGTCAGAATCCCATTAAAGAAACTGCAATCTTGATCTTCACACATTACCAAGGAAAATCACATCATCTTGATAAATTCATCATTGGTGCATACATGGAGAGTACTAGAAGAATAAATCATTTCGACGATCCTCCGTACTTTCTTCAAAATCATCATTACTTGACTTTCTTGTGTGGAGTATATGCATCGATATCAACAGTTAAGGCTTGGTATTTTCTTGTTTTTGGTTTACGACACTTTTGGCATAGTGACCATACTTCTGACATCTAAATCACTGAATATGAGAACGATCCTTATTCTTCTTTTGTTTTGGATTGGGACTTGATATTTCACCTTTGTCTTTTCTTCCATGAAAATTTCTTCTCTTACCTTTTCCCTTCTTGGCATGAGATGTAAGGGCATGATTTTCTTCATGTTGAGTTCCATGCAATATGCCTCTAGCTTCAAGTCTAGTATATTCTTGTGTAAAGTCTACCCACAATCGATCAAACTTGTGTAAAGAATGCCCAGGATGAGGGGAAACCATTAAGAGTCACCATGATAAGTTCTGCATCTTCAATCGATTCTCTAATGGTGCTCAATTGATCTCTTAGCTCATAAATATTCATGAGGTAGGATGCAACTGAGTTTGACTTTGTAATCTTGATGTTAGAGAGTTGTTTTCTTAAGGAAAGAGTTATATTGATGTTGCTATTTTCAAACAATTTCTTCTAAACTCCAAATATGTTTTTGGTTTTCTTCTTCTGAGAAATATGAGGTACCAAGTGGTATTTTGCTGCATCTATCAAGATCCTTGTTTCCTTCACATCATTCTTCCTCAATTTCTTCTTCCCCGCTTCTTCTTCTGGTTATGGTACCTTTTCATTTACAAACATTAGAAGATCATTCTCCCCTAAGATAATGAGTATCATAGAATTCCATGAGTTGAAGTTGGAATCCCCATCAATTTTATCTTCCACCTTCACATTATTCATATTGACTGGAACATTGAAATCTAAAGAATGATCTCTTCCAACCCTAGCAGGAGAGAGTCAAAATTGAAGTTTAGATTCTTGCAAATTTGATTCCACAGATAAATGCACCTTCTTAGGTCTACACTACAACAAAATACCCTTTTGGGGGTTGTTTTGGATTGCGCTAGTTTTGTTAAACCCCACCCCCCTCCCCCCGAAAAAAATTTGTATGTCTTTGGGGGCGGTTCTTAAACACCCCCCCCCAAATGTCCTAAGAATTGGACTACCCCCCCCCCCCCCCCAAAGCCCAATTCTCAGGACTTTTTTTTTTTTTTTGGGGGGGGGGGGGGGGGGGTGGGTGGGGTGTTAGAGAGACACCCCCTAAAGTGTTTTTGAAGGCAATTTTTAGAACCCTCGCCCTGCAAAAAAAGTCATGAGAATTAGACTTTTGGGGTCGGTTGTTTTAAAACCCCCACAAAAGTCATGAGAATTAGAATTTTGGGGGCAATTTTTAGAAATCCCCCCCCCCCCAACATTCATGAGAATTAGAATTTTGGGCAGTTTCTAGAACCCACCCCTAGCAAAAAGAAAAGGCCATGAGAATTAGGCATTTGGGGGCGATTGTCTTAAACGCCCCCCCCCCAAAGTCATGAGAATTATACTTTTGGGGGCGTTTTTTATAAAACCGCACCCATAAGTAATGAGAATTAGACTTTTTGGGGCAGTTGTTTTATAATCGACCCCAAAATTTAAACTCTCGTG
>LPNX010906344.1:56862-114543 GCA_001517045.1 Pseudotsuga menziesii | reverse complement strand
CCCCCCCCAACCTCTCCTCCAAAATTTTCATTGGGATTTTTTGTGGGGGGTGGAAATACCCCCCGCAAAGGTTATTTTTTAGGCAGTTTTTAACCACCCCACCCGGCCCCTCCCCCTTGCAAAAAAAAAAGTAATGATAAATGAAATATTGGTGGTAGTTCTTTTAAAGTCGCCCCCAAAAGTCATAATAATTTTACTTTTGGGGGCATTTGTTTTAAAGTCACGTTATACTATGAAATGACACTTCTCCATCCAAGTATTAACACCCAATACGTCAGCACACAAAAGAACAATGTGGATTGAAGTTTCCCAAACACTATAGATGAAGAGAAGCTTTAATACACATTTCTTCCTTGAGACTTTCCCATATTTATAAATAATTTTGTCTTGTATTCATGGCTTTGCTTTTGACAAGTCACAGGTCATTCGTGGGTAGGCTCATATGCAACCCATGAGTCAACTATGCAATGTTGCATTCCTAATTTTTCTTCATAAAAGTCGCGAGCTCCATATATATGTACCCGCGATTACCTTAGGACAAAATTTAAAAAAAAATCATGATTAGTTAAGGGAAGTTGGGCTCTAAATCATAGCTTCCCCAACTCCCCTAACCATATTAGGCCTCGTAAATCCTCCTCATTAGCAAGTATAAATAGATGGGAGGATTAGAGGATAGGGGAAGCAAGTTGAAGAGAAAGATTATGCTAGAGGAATCCATTGGAAGGAGGAGCAAGATAACTCAGTTTCTTTTTTAGGAGAGAGGCTTGTCTCAGACATGGTTGTAATGTTCCCTACAACTTCTGAATAAAGAGTGAATTTCTTCCACATTGTCTTTGTACATGTTCCTATTGTTATGAATTGTGATATGTATTTCTATTAGTTCTTATATGAAATTATAATATTTTCATCTTTCTTCATATAACAATTAGGATTTATGTGGAGAAACATCAATCTCTTTTGCAAGTATAGAAGGTTAGAAGCTTGAAGAGCATTGGAGAAAGAAGGATAAAGCTTGGATCAACCGTCGGTAACAATGTGCACATTCCCTTCATCCTATTTCTCTAATTTATGTTTATGTAGCTCCTTATGTCTGCAATCCAAAACCTAGTATGTTGGTGACCCTAGGACCCCAAGTCATAAGGTAGATATCCCTAAAAACAATGGAGAGAACACCTTGGACTAGGAAGCCCTAGTTTCCATAGCTAGACAATGCCTTCTTTGAGAGAGGATTTGATACCATCTTAGTTTTTTTTAGATCTGATTAGTTTATCTAGGATCTTTATCTAAAAGAATAAAAAGTACAACAATATGCATAAGATATAAAAGATACACGAGACACAAATATTTTCACCAAGGAAACCATAAAGGAGAAAACCCCGCAAACTCCCTCTTAATAGTAAGATGATCAAAAGCAGTAATACGAAGTATTCAACAACTATCTATCTCTCCTCCTTTGTCTCTCTCTCTCTCTCTCTCTCTCTCTCATGTGAACTTGAAGCGTGAGGTGTGTATAAATGAGGGAGAGTGCCTCCCTATTTATACCCTTTCAAGTCACTAACCAAACATAAGAATCGAGCCGACATGTCTTCCCTAGCATGGCCGAATTCTCCGAGAGAGACTCTAAATACACATTACATGATGCTACACTGCAAACTATTGCCCCGACTTACAACAAAGGTTGTACCTCAAGTTTTAGACACAATTAAGACATCCCACAAGGAGGTAAATACATCCCCAATGGGAGTACAACAACATACAATGATAATATACAACAGAATATCTTCTGATGTTACAAATACATTGATAGATGATGATGTTCCTCTCTATACCATCTCCAAATCCATATGACACATGGCGAACAAAAATCATTTTGTAGGATTTATGTGGTAGTTCTTAAGGAATATGCAACGATTTGAGATCAAAGGGTCAAGTTTGATGCCACAAAATTTATCTAAGGGTCATAGGCCATATGCAATGCCTCAAACCACCACACATTCCCTACATAGTGAATTTACATAGTCTATTAGTGTATCACTTATGTGTGTGATTTAGGTTCTCACATATGTGTGTTTCTTATGTGACATTGGATGTGCATCACTTGTGCACATTAGTAATTAATTGCATAGGTTTAGTATGTGAGTTACAAAGTGTGCATAGTTAGAGGCATGTTGATTATGTAGAGTCATTTTCATCAATCCATCATCTTTCTATTTGTATATTATTTTTGGCATTGATGTTCTAATACCCATGCCTATGATGTTAATCACGTGTGAGGATAAACTCATTATTTGTGTCCTTCCATGGGATAAAATCATTATTTGTGTCTTCTAGGGATTACGGGTACTATTTAACCCTTGAATGAGCCAATGCATCTGGAGTGTTCTTGTAACGTCCCCAACCCTTTGACCAGCAAAGAGGACGCTACCATGGCATTAACCATCCAGGAAACCAACCTCATGAACATGTGCATTCATAAGAATTGAAATGCTAGAACATAAAACACGCTAAGATGCATAATTTATCATACACAGATACATAATTATTTATCCTACACAGTGGAAGAAACATACATTCATACAAGCATTCAACATGTTCATCATATTTATTAACAGTAATATGATTGCAGATGTAAAATAGACAAGATTACTTATCTCAAAGAACTCGTTCCGCAACCAGCTACGTCGCTACAACGTTCCACCCAACCATAGGATAGCATGCTCCTAAATCTCTCAGCAATGCTGCCACCCCCGAGCTGGGCATGATTCCCCAAGGAATAAGGAACAAGTAGGCTTACACATAGCCAAGGGTACACCAAAACACAGCCAAGCCAACACAGTTGGGTTTATCAGGCCATCAACAAGACAGCCAAGCCAACATGGTCAGGTTTATCATGCCATCAAGGAGCCAGGAAAGGCTAAATGCTAAGCTGGTGAGCCCATTACAGAGCTAGGAATTCCTACAACATAACTAGCCCGACTTCTAAGATACCCACACACACCCAACACAAGGAATCAGTCCCTTCTCTGCTACACAGTCCCTCAGGCCCTGACTTCCCTCCCAGTGCTATTTAGGGGTTCTGGACAAGAAATCCATCCCTCTAGCTTTATCTGTGTGGTTTCCAAACACACCAAGTTTATCAAGCAAACCAAGCCCCCATCCCTGCTCCCAACACAATCCAAAGACCAACCACTGCGTACACGCAGTCACACAAGTGATTCACAACTTGGTTAAGGAAAACAACTTTTGAGTCGTTCTTGGCCCTATCGTGGCCAAACGACTCCAAAAAAACTTACACCAGTCCCAAAATGTATCAGCAAACACAATTCACAATGTGGGGAAAACAACAATCCATCCTGGACAACGAAGCCACTGGGGAAGAAAAATACAGACTCCCAACTTGTGCATGAGGGAAATTTACATCAAACTTCCAGAATTCAGATGGAAAAAACATGCTAGATACCACTCTGTGGAAACGTGAATGACAACCAAAATGGCTACTTCTTCCTGGCTGCATGTGACCAAACCAAAAAAGAATCTTGTGCGTGGGAATAATCAGACTACCGTCCCTGCATGAGGATCAACAGACAATGGAAATAATGGCGTAGTGGAGAGAGTGGAGATTATGCATGGAGTGATAGCGGTGGTGGTTTTCCTTGCCAACGTGAGGGGTCAACCTTCTGGTGGAGTGTGCATGTGGGTAAGGACTCACAGTCCTGCAACACTCGACTCCCCAACCATAACTGTCCCAACTAACAGCAAAACTTTCAATGGTGGTAGTTGGATAAGACAAGGGAAGGTGAGCAAGTCAAAAGGGTTTACAGCTGACACAAGGCTTTTCCCCATAGGTTCAAAGTTTAATAACCCCCCCTCCTTATCCTTGATAAAATCACGCCCTTTTCATTATGGTTGCAATGAGCATAGCTCGTTGGGTTCATTTAATTAAATATGTATATTTACATGATGACAAAACTTAATATGTATGTCGCATGCCCCGATATACCATCGATGACAATTTCAATTCAAAACATAGCATAACCAATCGATGGTGGGGCCTTGGCCTTTGGCTCTGCACCATGATTATTTACAACATATACATCATGTACATTTAATGCAGACGGCGTCAAAACTGGGGTGTTACATTCCCCTCCCCCTTCAATAGCACTGTCCTCAATGCTTTAAAGTTTTTTAACAAAATGCTACACCGGTACCGCCTCAATGTTCCGCAAAATTGAACAAAAATGGATGTACCAATTGCATGGCATCCTCCATATCCCACGTAGCCTCTTCAGGTCCGTAGTGCTCCCATTACACCTTTACCTAACCTATGGCCCGGTTCTGGAGCATTGTGACCTTCCTGTCGAGGATGTGCATTGGCTCAATTCGGAACTCTCCCTCGGGTTCCACCTGAATCACATCCCAATTTATCACATGGTTAGGATCATGTACATATCTCCTAAGCAAAGAAACATGAAAAACATTATGAGTTCTAGTACTAGTAGGAAATGCAAGTCTATATGCAACTAGCCCTATTCTTTCAAGCACTTCAAACGGTCCACAATATCATCGTGATATCTTGGCACAACTTCCAAGCTTCAAGGAACTCTTCTTTTCCCTCACTCTGAGGTAAACATGATCCCCAACTTTGAATTCCCTGTTCACTCTATGCTTATCTGCATAGCTTTTTTGTCTGTCCTGTGCTGCTTTCAGATTCAAACCTGATCTTTACAACCTCTTGCTCCATTTCCTTGAGCAATTCTGGTCCAAGCACAATCCTATTCACTAGGTTATCCCAAGTCACTGGTGTCCTACACCTTCTTCCATACAAAGCTTCATATGGACTCATCCCCAAGGATGCCTGTTTTCCATTGTTATAAGAAAACTCCACCAAGTGTAAGTAATCTTCCCTCTTGGTTGGTTTGTCCATCACGTACATGCGAAGGATATCTTCAAGCACTTGGTTCACTCTTTCTGTCTGCCCATCTATTTGAGGATGGTATGCAGTGCTGAAGTTTAGCTTTGTACCCAAATCTGTAAACAACCCCTTCCAAAAATTGAAAGTAAACTTGACATCACGGTAAGAGACTATTGCCTTCGGCAATCCTTGCAATTTGAAAATCTTCTTCATGAAGATCTTTGCAATGTCATCAGTCTTATGCATAGACTTAACCGGTATAAAATGCGGTGCCCTTTTCAACTTGTCCACCACAACCATGATGGAATCATGTTGTCTCCAGGTCATCGGCAATCTTGTAATAAAATCCATGGAAATAACTTCCCATTTCCATTCTGAAACTGGAGAAGGCCGCAACAAACCTGCAGGGTGTTGATGCTCAACCTTTACCTGCTGACATTTCATACACCTCAAAATGTACTCAGCGATATCCCTTTTCATTCCCGGCCAGAAGTACTGCTTTTTGGCTGTAGCAATTGTCTTATGATATCCTGGGTGTCTAGAATATAGAGCTTGATGGATTTCATCCATAACAACTCTCCTCAACCCTGCTACATTTGGAATATAAATTCTACCTTTATAAGTGAGAATTCCATCTTCTTCCAATTTATATCCCTCATACCTCTTCTCAATACTTTGCTGTTGCAATTTGTCTTTTACTTGCTCATACAATTCATCTCCAGTAGCATGATTAACAATCTGCTGCCTCAAATTTGGTTGGAAAATACTAAGAGATGCCACATGCATTTCTTGCACCTTCCTGCTGAGTGCATCAGCTACCTTATTTTCTTTTCCTTTTATGTGCTTGATTTCGAAATCAAACTCACATAAAAACTCCAGCCATCTCGCTTGCCTAGCATTTAGAGTAGGCTGATCAAACAAATACTTCAGACCACAATGGTCTATTCTGAGCTCAAATATTCTAACCATCAAGTAATGTCTCCACATCTTAAGGGCATGTACTATGGCTGCAAGCTCTAGATCATGAGTGGCATAGTTCTTCTCACGTTCCTTTAGCTTTCTTGTCTCATAACATATCACGTGGTTGTCTTGCATAAGGACTCCTCCAAGCCCTTGTCTGCATGCATCGGTACACACCACAAAATCTTTCTCTGGATCTGCAACCTTCAATACGGGTGCACTGGTGAGAAGATTCTTCAATTGCTAGAAGCTTTCTTCACACCTCAATGTCCATTCAAACTTTATCCCCTTCTTTTGCAAGGAAGTGATGGCATGTACAACTTTGGAGAATTCCTCAATAAACCTCCGGTAGTATCCTGCAAGTCCCATAAAAGATCTTACATCTGTCACATTTCTTGGAGTAGGCCAATTCATAATGGCTTCAATCTTTTCAAGATCCATAGATATACCCTCCTTTGAGATAATGTGACCCAAATACTGAATTCTATCTCTATAGAAGTCACACTTGCTCAGTTTTACATACAGCTAGTGCTCCCTGAGCAATTTCAATGTCAATCTCAAATGTTCTTCATGCTCTTTCTCATTCTTAGAATAAAAAAGAATGTCATCAAGGAAAAAAAGAACAAACTTGTCCAAAAATCTATTGAAGACACTATTCATAAGGCACATAAATATAGCTGGTGCATTTGTGAGACCAAATGGTACCACTACAAACTCATAATGCCCATACCTTGTCTTAATGGCTGTCTTATGAATGTCTTCATCCTTGATTCTCACCTGATGGTAACCATACCTCAAGTCAATCTTGGAAAATACCTTTGCTCCTCTCATTTGATCAAAGAGGTCATCAATCCTAGGGAAAGGATATTAATTCTTCACCGTAACCTTGTTCAACTGTTTGTAATCAATACACAACCTGAGTGTACCATCTTTCTTCTTTACAAACAGAACTGGTGCTCCCCATGGAGACACACTTGGTCAGATATACTTCTTTTCCAACGACTCTTGCATTTGCATATTTAGCTCTAGCATCTCCGGTATACTCATCCTGTAGGGTGTCTTGGACAGTAGTGCTGCTCATGGCATAAGTTCAATAGTGAAATCAATGTCCCTCTTTGGAGGAAGCCCTGGAATCTCATCAGGAAACATGTCCCTGAATTCCTGTAACACCTGATAGTCCTCCAACCTAGGATTTTCATCTCCTAATGTCTCCAAAATATGAGCTGCATACAACTGGCAACCTTTCCTACATAACTTCTGTAACTGCATTGCTGAAACCTGTTGTACTGAAATCACCTTTGGAATACCTTTCACAACTACTAGGTTCCCTTCTTCATTCATGCATTTGAAAGTCTTATTGTAGCAGTCAATCTTTACCCTGTGAGCTTATAACCAATCCATTCCAATGAGAACATCATAGGAACCAAGCGATAGAACATTCAGATCTACACAAGTGACCAATCCATCCATGACCAATGGATATTTCTCCACCACTTCACTGACCTTTCTCTTAGTTCCAGTGGCTAGCTAAACTAATCAAGACTTCCTATGCTTTACTTTCTTAAAAGCACAAATCCCCACTAAGGCTAGGAGTAATGTAACTGTGAGTAGAACCAAGGTCAATCAAAATAGAAATATATTGCTCAACAACCTTACCTGCTACTTCAACCACAGTTGACTGGTGATCTGCCTAGTGGTCCTCCAGTGCTGCATAAATCCTAGGGACTGCCCTTGCTACTTGACCCACTGTTTCTGCTTCTTGAATGTTATAAGCCAGTCTTGCATTCTCATTCTCGAGTGGACAATTTCTGCGCATGTGGGGTCCTCCACATTTCCAACATTGAAGTGGTCCTCTATTCTATTGTGGATCTTTAGGCTTTTCTCCTGTCACTCCAACTGGCTTACTCGTAGCTTGGGATGGCTGCTTTTGTTGATTCCTGAAGTTATAAGGTTTTACACCTTTCTTTCTTTGGTCAAACTTCTCATTCTTTTTGTCCTTCCATGCCTTATGGTAATCCGGCTTACCTTTGCTTTGCTCATAGCAATACTTAGCCTTCCTTATTGCTTCTTCAAGAGTTATAGGTTCGTAAAAATCAATTCTATCCTTGTAAGGCTGAGGTAATCCACTTAGAAAACACTGGACCTTCACTTTTTCATCTCTGATGTACCGGACATACCTCAACAGCTTTAAAAACTTATTTGCATATTCTTCCATGGTTCGCTGTCCCAATCTCAGCTCATGGAACTCCTTAATCTTGTCATCATAATACCTGTCAGAGAGGTATTTCTACTTGAAATACTTCTTCAACTGTTTCCACTTAAGTCTCCTTTCAGTGATCATCTTTACTTGCTTGAAGTGTTCCCACCAAATGGATGCCCTTCCATTCAGATTGAATATGGAAACTCTTGCCTTCATGTTTCTTGAATAATCCTGAACTTGGAAGTAATTATTTATCCCAAGAAGCCAAGCTTCAACCTCTTGTCCAGTCTTTACCTCACCATCAAATGTAGGAGGTTTAGCCTTCTTAAATTCATCTCGAGAGCGATCCCTATGGTGCCTTCTTATTTTCTTATGAAAAGATGAATTTGTATCCCCGCTGGATACTTCAGAATCAGATGATCCACTAGAAGTCCTTATCCTTCTCGCAGTGTTGCTCTTACTGCCTTCTGGCCTTGATATACCCCGTCCAGAATCTATATTTTTCTGTAAATCAGTCAAACTCTATAATATGGCAGCATTCAACTGATGCTGCTCTTCCTGGGCTTTAACCAAGCTTCTCATGGTGGCTGCAACCTCGGACGGTGTCCCCTGGAATCTCCTTCCATTAGAATCTATGTCATCATTTTCATTACGGACATTTTCTTCCATGGCATCTTCTGCTCACTCGTAAGAATCCTAAGCATCATACCCATCATGGGTTCTCATGACTAAACCACCTCTGGCTTTACCACACCGTTCTTTCTGGATTACTGCTCTTGGAAGTTATCTAAAGTTCTGCAAATGTGTTCGTAGCAAACTATTAGATGCACAATATTAATATAAATCAAAATTACTTACCTCTTCTTCTGGAAATTCATAAAACAACAATTATGCAAAAACACCGAATTTTTCTATTTCATATTCAGCTCTGTGACCACGGACAGTCTACTGAAATCTGCTGAAAACTGACTGAAGATAGTCAAAAAGTGCTTGAAAAACTATTGAGAAATTCTTTTGAAAAACCCAAATTTCCTTAGGCCTAATCGGACCTCTTCCCAGCTATTCTGCCGACACTGTGGTAGTCAAAACAACTACACCTTGAATCTGCACTTGTGATCAAGTTGACTGTGCATCGGGTGCATAGTCCTTTGAGCTGTCGCAACGGCGGAAAGTGTTCTTACTTTGGGTTCCGCGGGCAAACGTCTAGACTTCCGATCGACGATGTCAACTACTGCTCATCGAGCGTTTCGATGGTCGAAACTTCTAAGTTCTTCCGCTGTATCGGCGAGTTACTCATCTGATTCCTTCCATCGCATCGGGCCTGCAATGGTCTATTATCCCGCATCTGATTGGCATTAGCATAACCTGTTAGTCGCCCAGTTTTCCGCAACGGCGGCCAACAATCTCCTTAAGTCTTCTGCAGCCGTAAGTCTATCGGTGGTCGGAACCACTAGTTGCTGCGGCGTCGGAGGGATAGTTGACTAAGCAGCCGCAACGACAGGTCACCTTCATTGAACTTTTTTCGATCGACGATCCGATCCACTTACACTTCTCGATGGCCGATGATCTCGTGCCTTAGAGAAAATTTGAATTTTCTTCTTGCCTTGTCTTCCACAGCATCGGCTCTTCCATATTCTATTCATCAGTGATCTCAATGACTATTATCCTCCGATCGTCGATAATCTCATTCCTTTTTGAAAATTCTGCGCCATCAGCAGTCGGAGGCTCTAGCCGTCAGATACATAGTTGTCTAGCGATCCGCAACGGTGGCCGTTCGATCAATTATTTTCCATCGACGTCCATCGATAGTCTCATCAACTAACTTCCACCGATGATTTCAACACTTAAACAAAATTTCAAAACTTTCTTCTTCTGTTGGAGAAAACTTTCTCTATCTTTTGCTGACTCCGTCGTCTCCATAATCCACTTACACCTTGGTATCGGCGAGTGGAAGACTAAAGCATCGGCGGGTTAGTTCGATTAGCAGCCGCAACGGTGGCTTATCATCTTCGATCCTTTCCCGATCGGCGATCCAATCCGCTAATGCTTTCCGATCGACAAACTGATTTTGACCGACATTGGCAGTTGGAGCTTCTCCGTGTCGGAAGACTAGTGCTCTAGGATTCCACAACGGTGGACGCATGAAACACTATCTTCTTTCGATAGTCGATGATTTCGGGCCTTAGAAAAAAAATTTAAACTTTCTTTACTGTGTCGGTGGTTGGAACCACTAAGCACTATGTGTCGGCGATCGGAGTAGCGCCGGTTGAACTTCTAATCGGAGTGCTAGTCCACATGGCACCTGCAATGGTGGAATGACAAACAACTAAGTTCTTCTGCGGTGTCGAAAAACCCAACAACTATTTTTCGCCGATGGACGTCGAACACTTAGAAAAATTTTCGCAATTTTCCCTCCAACTGTCCTCCGTCGGGTGTGTTTTCTCCTAGCTCTCCGCTGCATCGGAGGTTCATCCCACTAATCTTTCCGATGAATCGACAATTCAGACACTTAGACAAATTTTGTGAATTTCCCAATCATTCTTTGATTTCTCTTGGGCAGAAGGAAATCCTACCTCTGTCACTGCATCTTTCATGGCCCATTCAGGCCCATGCTGCAACATGGGCTCTGATAACACATTGTAACGTCCCCGACCCTCTGACCGGCGAAGAGGACGCTACCATGGCATTAACCATCCGGGAAACCATCCCCATGAACATGTGCATTCATAAGAATTGAAATGCTAGAACATAAAACATGCTAAGATGCATAATTTATCATACACAGATACATAATTATTTATCCTACACATCGGAAGCAACATACATTCATACAAGCATTCAACATGTTCATCATATTTATTAACAGTAATATGATTGCAGAAGTAAAATAGAAAAGATTACTTATCTCATAAAAAACTCGTTCCGCAACCAGCTATGTCGCTGCAACGTTCCACCCAACCATAGGCTAGAATGCTCCTAAATCTCTCAGCAATGCTGCCACCCATGAGCTAGGCATGATTCCCCAAGGAATAAGGAACAAGTAGGCTTACACATAGCCAAGGGTACACCAAAACACAGCTAAGCCAACATAGTTGGGTTTATAAGGCCATCAATAAGACAGCTAAGTCAACATGGTCAGGTTTATCAGGCCATCAAGGAGACGGGAAAGGCTAAATGCTAAGTTGGTGAGCCCATTACGGAGCTAGGAATGCCTACACCAAAACTAGCCTGACTTCTAAGACACCCACACACACCCAACATAAGGAATCAGTCCCTTCTCTGCTACATAGTCCCTCAGACCCTGACTTCCCTTCTAGTGCTATTCAAGGGTTGTGGACAAGAAAGCTAGCCCTCTAGCTCTGTCTATGTGGTTTCCAAACACACCAGTTTTATCAAGCAAACCAAGCCCCCATCCCTGCTCCCAACACAATTTGAAGACCAACCACTGCATACACACAGTCACACAAGCGATTCACAGCTTGGTTAAGGAAAACAACTCTTGAGTCATTCTTGGCCCTATCGTGGCCAAACGACTCCAAAATAACCTACAACAGTCCCAAAACGTATCAGCAAACACAATTCACAACGTGGGTAAAACAACAGTCTGTCTTGGACAATGAAGCTCCACCAGGGAAAAACTTACACAGACGACACTAGGGAAGAAAAATACAGACTCCCAACCTGTGCGTGAGGGAAATTTACATCAGACCTCCGGAATTCGGATGGAAAAAACATGCTAGATACCACTCCGTGGAAACATGAATGACAATTGAAACGCCTCCCTCTTCCTAGCTACGTGTGACCAAACTGAAAAAGAAGCTTGTGCGTGGGAATAATCAGACTACCGTCCCTATGTGAGGATAAACAGACAATGGAAATAATCGCGTAGTGGAGAGAGTGGAGAGTCTGCATGGAGTGATAGTGGTGGTGGTTTTCCTTGCCAACGTGAGGGGTCAACCTGCTGGTGGAGTGTGCGTGTGGGCAAGGACTGACAGTCCTGCCACACTCCACTCCCCAACCATAACTGTCCCAACTAACAGCAGAACTTTCAATGGTGGTAGTTGGATAAGACAAAGGAAGGTGAGCAAGTCAAAAGGGTTTACAGCTGACACAAGGATTTTCCCCATAGGTTCAAAGTTTAATAATTCCCCCCCTCCCCCCCTTATCCTTGAGAAAATCATGCCCTTTTCATTATGGTTAGAGTGAGCATAGCTGGTTGGGTTCATTTAATTAAATATGTATATTTACATGATGACAAAACTTAATATGTATGCCGCATGCCCCGATATACCATCGGTGACAACTTCAATCCAAAACATAGCATAACCAATCAATGGTGGCGCCTTGGCCTTTAGCTCCGCACCATGATTATTTACAACATATACATCATGTACATTTAATGCAAATGGGGTCAAAACCGGGGTGTTATAGTTCTTCAAAGAAGAAATTGGTTGCTAAAGAGAAAATTGTTGCTAAAAGCCAAAACATTTATGGTGGAGAAGGGATCAAATATATCGAGCAAGTGAATGATCAAAGGCTTATGGGTGGGCATGGGAGCTAAATGACCTAAACTCTAAGAATAAAAAGTGTCTAGGTTTAAAGAGCAAGCCTCAAAGAGAATGTATTCTGGGTGGATATGGAAGCCAAATGAACAAGGACTTGTAAACACAAGAAGTTAGGGTGGAGGAGAAAGCCTCAAGAAAAACCTACTTTGAATAAACCCTAAGTGGCCATGTAAGCCAAATAAACCAACATAGGTGGAGAGCCCTTGCAAATGATATGCCACATTGAAGTACCTTGAAACAAAAGAGAATGTACAAAAACACACACACCAACTTATAAAAATGTACAAGTGATATTTGATTAGCATATAAATAAAGATTACAAAAGTAGTTAAGCTTGAAGGTGTTATTAATAAATCTTATTCAACTAATAATCCCCATTACCACATCTTATTTACTCATAACACATTTATAATTTTTGGAAATCCTTTCTCACTTATTATTATTATCATTTTAAATGTTTTATAAATAAAATTTATTAAACTTATTATTATTATCATTTAAATATATTGTAAATAAAATTTTAAATTGTAAAAAAAAAACTTTATTATCAAAACTTGGAAATTAAAGTAATTAATAGATATGAATAATATATCCACGGTTAGTTAGGGTCATTACAAAACCACCTACTCAGCCAAGGCCTTGGGGTTACAATAATGTTAGTTTAGTAAAAATACTCTATTTTTTATATGCAATATCGACCAGCAACCCCCTAGCACACAAATAAAAGAAATCAATGGTCATTGTAAGGGCCTTTGAGTCTAGGGATAGCTGATATTTGATCAAGACAACAATCCGAGGGCCTTATAGATCGCCCAACGGTCTTCTAGCGCTACTTTACCGTTAAATCAACTCATTAGGAGTGCAAACAACCATCCGAGGGCATTACAGATCGCTCAACGGTCTTCTAGCGCTACTTTACCGTTAAATCAACTCATTAGGAGTGCAAACAACCATCCGAGGGCATTACAGATCGCTCAACGGTCTTCTAGCGCTACGTTACCGTTAAATGTTTGTTGGATCATTATAAATACCAAGTTTGTGATCAACAATTTATCACAAAGCGCTCTCTTTGTGTTGCAGAGTTCTCGCGGCGTGCGTGCCTTGTGCTGGCAAAGTTTTACTGTTTTACTAGAAAAATGACGACGGACGGTGGCAATATCTTAAACCTGGAGGAAGCAGATGCTATTATGAAAAAGGCCAATATCATAGACGTGGAAGAAGTATGGGCTATTCTTTATAAAGCTATTCTACATTTCAGACACCGGTTGGAAGACGGAGATTTCATGACTGCGGAGGAGTGCGCTGTTGTTTATACTATTGTCTACAACACGTGCATCGTCGATCACTGCCACGAACGGCAAATCATCTACCACAAACAGCAAATCATCTACGATAGATCTAAGGATTGCATTAAAGACTACATCTATTCAACGGTTTTACCGGCTTTAGGGGAACATGTTGATGGTCAGTTGATGTTGATAGAGCTTGTCAAATGCTGGAACATTCACAAAGCGATGCTGCATTGGATGGACTCTAGCTTTAATTTTTTGTATCGCTGTTTTACTGCTAGAGCCATCCAACTTCCTTCACTCGCAGAAGTGGGAATCATTTACTTCCGAGACCTGGTCTTCCCTGTAATGCTAACCAATGTCAAGAATGCACTGATTGCTTTTATTGATCAAGAACGTGAACGAGAGCAAACTTATAATGGTACTCTGTTGAAGGATGTTGTGGCCATTTTTGTGGAGCTTGACATGGATTTTTATACTAATGATTTTGAAGTTGCCATGTTGGAACAGACCGGAGCTTACTATTCTCGGAAGGCTAATTCATGGATTTTACAAAAATCTTATGCGGAATACATGTCAAAGGTCCAAGAATGTCTCATGCGCGAAAAGGACAGAGTTGCCAGAAATTTGCATGGGACCAGCGAGGAGAAGGTATTAGACAAAGTAGAAATTGGACTCCTTTCCTGTTGGATGACACATTTTCTGGAGGATGAGCATTCAGGCTGCATCGCTTTAATTAGGGACCATAGAAAAGAAGATATTTTGATGATGCATAAGCTGTTTGATCGAATACCTAATGGCTGGAAATCAGTTGCAAATACTTTCAAGCAGTATGTTATTGGTGAAGTAACTCCACTTGTTAAACAGGCTGAAGATGCTATAAAGCATGACTCCGGGAGAAGGGATAAAAGTATATTGCTGAGAGAAATGGCTTCATTTGTGGCGATGGTTATAGAATTACGTGATAAACATATGAAATATGCTGTAGATGTTTTTCAACATAATACTATTTTTTCCATCGCTTTAAAAGAAGCATTTGAAGTGTTCTGCAATAAAATAATTGCAGGAACTACTATTGCAGAATGGCTGGCTATTCTATGTGATAATGTACTGAAAAATGATAGGTCGAACAAATTCTTAGTCAGAGATGACATAATTAAAAATGTGGTGGAGTTTGTAGAGTATATCAGTGATAAAGATATGTTTGCTGATTTCTACAGAAAAAAACTAGTTCGTAGAGTTCTGATCGACAGAACTGCAAATGTTGATATTGAGCAGAGCATATTGTCAAAGCTGACGCAGAAATGTGGTGGCCAATTGACATCGAAGATGAGAAGAATGCTTACAGATTTTTCCAAATCACTCGAGTTCCATAGTGGATTTCAAGCCTATCTTAATAATAATAGAAATATCCATCTTGGAATAGAGTTTAATGTGACAGTTTTGTCAACCGGAATTTGGCCAGCAGTCCAGAGTTCTCAGATTAATCTACCTGCAGAGATGGCTGGATGTCTGGAAGTGTTCAAAGATTTTTATTCAATAAAAGGACAAGATAGACAGCTCACATGGATACATTCCTTGGGAACCTGTAATATAATTGGTAACTTTGTTGGAGGGCCAATAGAAATGATAGCAACAACTTGCCAGGCAGCAATATTATTGTTGTTCAATGCCTCTGAAAAGTTGACCTATTCCGACATCAGAACTCAGTTGAATTTGTTGGACGAAGAAATGGTGAAATTGCTATATTCCCTCGCATGTGACAAGTACAAAATTCTTCTAAAGAATCCGGATACGACCACGATAGGCACAGCTGATTATTTTGAAATCAATTTGAATTTCAGCAATGGAACAGGGAAAGTAAAAATTCCAATGCCAGTGCAGCATGAGAAGAAAAATGGTACGAGGGATATTTATAAGGATAGACGTTTTGCCATTGATGCATTAATTGTGCGCATTATGAAAGCACGGAAAGTTTTACATTACAAAGAACTGGTGAGTGAATGCGTCCAGCAACTTGGAAGGACATTCAACTCAGAAATCAAAGAAATTAAAAAGCGAATTGAAGAGTTAATCAATAGGGAGTTTTTGGAACGAGACAGCCCAAATGGAGAAATATTAAGATATATACCGTGAACAGTAAGATGGCAGTAGCTAAACAGGATTGTTATTTTTTTTATATCAATCAATGTTTAAGTTTATTTATCTTAATATATGGAGCCTAAATTGATATATTTATAATGCAGATAAATACGTCATTTGGATTGGAGATCTTGAATTACTCCTGAGAAGATCTTGGGTTTGGAGCGAAGGAGATATTTTGGGCTTGTCCATGTGAATTTGGGATTGTTGCATAAAGTCTTCTTCTATTTTCTCGAGGACATTTTATCTCGAACTTCTTGATGTAATGTTTGTCATATTTTCATTAGCTTTCCATTCTTTACCGCAACTCATGGTCAATACTGCATATTGTTGATTTGAGTGTTTGTTACCGCAACTCATGGTCAATACTGCACATTGTTGATTTGAGTGTTTGTTCAAGTGAAAAAATTTCAGGCTAGTTTTTTTTTAATTAACACTATATTGAGAGAGCTGAAAACTGTATTGAGCTTTTTTTTTTAATTGTTATACATTTAGATTACATGAAAAGGTTATTCCATGTACTTTGAACTAATTGTGTATTGTCATTATAAATATTTGTGTATTGCTTAATGCAAGTTTTTTTTTGCTCAAGTTGTACTATTTTTATGTTTCTTGATTATTAGTTGTGTTTTAGTTTTTTTTACCATCCTTGCTATTAAAATGTTTATTTGTTTTCTGACCTATATTGTTTATATTTAATTGCATAATGTGTTTGAATTATTTATTCTTTGTACTTCTTAATGGAAGCAATGTTTATGTTATATATGTTTTGTTAATGGATAGATGTAGCTTAGTTTCTTTTTGGACAGTCTTCTTGCTTAAACGGTTCATTTGTTTTTTTATCTGCATAGCTCGTATTTATTTGGATAATATGCTGAAAATATTGTTTTATTTTTTTTGTTTAGATAGATGATAAAAATGCACATTATCCCAACAAGCCTATACTATTGGTCAATATGTCAAGAAGTGAAATGGATTGATAAGTTACTATTTGCCAATATTTCAGGTAGTGAAATGGATCATCACTATGCACTTTAATTCTTTTAGTTTACCTATAACAACAAATATTTTTAATTTTTCCAATTTGTGGAGTTTTATATATATGAAGTTGTTAATGTTTTACCCTTTTTAGAGTGTCAACTTTGAGTAAGATTTTTAATTTATCTAATTTTTGTACTTTTATATATATGCTGGTGTAAATGTTTTAAATTTAATTTGACTGGAAATGTTTTTATTCATAATATTTTATTATTGCTTAAAAAGTAAACTTGTCAACTTTGAGATGAACCTGTTAAACATATTCACCTAGCTTAAGGGTCTAAATTAAACATGTATCTTTTATATGCACAATAATTATGATATTTCTATTTGTAGAAATTTGATGGTATTCAATGAGATGAGTTGTGGGCTAATTTCCCATGTGATATTTTGTAATGAGCATAAACTACAGGTTACTATTTTATAAAATGTAGCCTACAAGCTAATGGATTAGATCTTCACACATTTGACAAGGTTTTTAGGGCTCATTGTTGAACCAGCTTAGATCCAAATCCTAGGTTCTATCAAGCGCCTAGAGGGATCAAATATCTCTAGAGAAAACCTCCTTGAGTGCAATACCTAAGAAGATGTTTGCACCTCGTGAGATTTGATCCCTCTCGATGCTTGATAGAGCCTAGGTTTTGGATCTAGGCTGGTTATATAACAAAATAATATAATTCCTAAATATTTACAAACATTACTAAAGTTACATCACGTTACTCATTCCTCGTTGCAGCTCTACTGGTGTGTGCTAACTTCTTGGTACCATTTCCAAAGTGTGGATGAATCGATGAACCCATTCTTATCGCGGATGTTCTTGCTAGTTCCTACGACAATGCTCAATATGTTCCATAGGAATTGTTAGTCCTGTATGTTTCTGATCAGACTAACTAATCTCTTCCCCAAATATGATCTCCATTAATATTCTACACCGCCTCCATTCAGATATAGACTGTTTGTGTGTACCCCACCATCTAGCGGGCATACCTTTCAGCACATAGTCCAAAGACGACAATCATTGTGATTTTGTGACTTTTTATTCAAATTCTACTAGGAAAGATGGAAGGTTAGGTAATCATTCATATGTATGCAACGCACTTGCTTCGGCTCCTACCCTTCGGACAGGTCTTGTGATTCTTACACATCTTCGCATGAAAACTTCATGTAGCCTATTCTGCCATTTTTCTAGGGCCTCGCCTGAGTTGGATGTACATGAACTTACACTCTGCCAACTCAGTTTTCCATCAGCTGTTGGGTTGATATAGTCTTCCTTTGAAAACCTGATGTTATACAACTGATCTAGATAATTGTCTTACACTTTGCTATGTACAGGATCGACATATCTCTATCCTTCAAGCTGATCTGTAACCACTCTTATTTTAGAATCTTCGAAAGATAAGATCCTTTTTTCTTGAAGTTTATAATGGTTTGGTTGTCTATTCCCCAATAAATTCCTAGAAGTGCAGGATATGGACTTGTTTCATCGACAATGGTAATAACTTCGAAGTTGGCATATGTCCTTAATCCTTTGACATGCACAGGAACTTGAGTTAGTCTACTGATTTGTAGAACCTTTGACTAGTTCGCAAGCCTTAATTGAATGGGAGACCATTCCAGTCATGGCTTATTCATTCTCTCCCATTTTCTTCTTGTCAATATGTTGAAATCCAATCCAAATCTAATATGATATAATCCATATCATAATTTCCTATCTGAATAGTCATTCACAGTTCTCAGCATGTCTTCAATTTTTTCCCGATATGATTAACTCTTTTTTTAGGTCGCAAGTCTTTTGGGTTTTCTTCTATCAGTGTGTCAATTCAGTGACATCATATTTATCATTCATTAGTCCTACACAATTTTTGAAAAATTAGTTAAGATTACTAACCTTTTTTATTGGTGGCTTCCTAATTAGTTGCTCAAATCGTTCAGGCATAGTCTTGACTTGTCCAAATGTCAACAGTTGATTAGTATCAACGAATTCTGGTCGTACCTCCAAGAAGACTTCTTTCTCCTATTGGAAATCTAGCAGAGCTTTATTTGTGTCACAGGTCTCACTTGCGGTTTTCCTTGTTGTGTATTTTGGCATGCTCCTGTCGCAGCACCTCCTCTTATAACTATAGCAATGTGGGATTCTCTTGGTTCGAAAGAAATCATCTGAATATTCAGATTGGGATTGGGATTCTGATTCTGTGTTGGGTTGGGATTTACAACAGTCCTAGCCTGCCATTTCGCAATAACTTTCCGACACTATTCGCCAGTGTGATCAAATGCTTTACAATATGTACAATTTTCGCAAGACTTTGACAATCTGTGGACAATCTTGGGAAAAATGTCTTGGCTGCCCATAATTATAACATATGACTTGGCCTCTTCCTTGACCAAATCCTCCTCCTTGTTGTTGTCCTCGACCTCTAAAATTACCACCCCTCTTTGTGGAGGGTATTGTTGTTATTGAGGATACTAATTCTGCTGGTACTGTGGTTGAGGGTATTTTTCTTGTTGGTATTGTACATCCTGATACTGAGGTTGCGCTCATTCAACTTGCATCTACTCATCATTTTTCATTAAGTAGGTATCCATCATCTTTTCTTGTAGTAATTGAAATGCTCTACAGTCTTTTCCATCATGACCTATTGATCTACAAAATTTACAATATAGATTAGTTGGTGTGCTTACAATATTATGTAAGTACAGACATTTTTTGGACTTGTGACCCCTATTCTGGCATATTCTGCACCAAGGCATTCCTTTCGTGTTAAATGGTTTCGGTGCACCTGTTGCGACATAGTTCATGAGCATCAGGAAATTGTATTTATGGTGTCTGTCTGTTATGCATATTGTACACCATAGTTCTTCTTGGAATTCCTTTCCTCTCTTAATTTCCTGGAGCTGCACCATAAGATTGGACAGCTACGACTGAATTTGCATCATTCCCGAGCCCGAGTCTCCAACTGGCGAGGCTTCTAATTTCATTGTTATTTCTAGAGCCTCTATTGGTGACACAAGTTTCTGTTGCATCAACAAGGTTCTGATATGTGGTAATAAGGCGGCAATAAACCATTCCTTGTGTTGCACATCCGACATTTGGAAACTCACTTTGGCCATTAATGTCTTAAATATTTGGTCAAAGTCCCAAACAAATTATGTTGGTAGCTGCTTGATCTCTTTGATTTTGGCGATACACTGCAATTCAGACTTTAGTTTTTTAAATTCATCTATCAAACCTATTCGAATCTCGTTGATCATTTTCAGGACAACTCCTACTGGTACTATGGAAAATTTCATATACCATTCAACTGCACAACCTAGCAGAGTCGTGATCATCTGTGCTTTATTGATATTGTCATCCTCGATCTATCGCACAGTCCAGATAGCTTCACAAAGGAACCAATGTTGTTTTGGGTCTCCCAACTCATTTTTGTTGAATATTGGCAGCTTAATGTCATCTCCAACCATTGTATTTGATTCTGGTATAGTCGGGACAAAATTTTGGCTAGTCGGACTTCCTTGTCTTCTATTTACAGTGTTAGTATTACTCACATTTAAAGAATTACTTGGAGATAGGTCTCTTGATCTTAACTCTGGATTTTTAGGCGAGTTATAAGCACGATATTGTATTGGAACTTCAGTCGACTCTTGTTGGTAGGGGTTTTGGTAAGTGAGTTGCGTAGCATCGTGGAAGCTACGCAAACTCACATAGTACCGCGTAAGGCTAGATTAGCGCGATGGGCAGAAGAATAACTGTTTTGAATATTATATATATTATTTGACCAAGTTTTGTCACAATAGGTCATTAGTAGTTAGAAGTTAGTTAGAAGTGGACCCTTAATGTAAAGGTGCAAGCCTATTTATAGAACTAGTTTTGCAATTGAATATAGGGGATCAGATTGAAAAACATAATCAAGACAAGAGTGTCGCATGAGGTCTAGTGCAATTTGTCTATGGCTTTGGAGAATTTCCTGTTGTATTGACGATCTATATGGGTTTCTCCTGATGTATTCAGCCTCCTGTTGTGGAGAAGAA
This sequence comes from Pseudotsuga menziesii, assembly GCA_001517045.1. Taxonomy (NCBI): domain Eukaryota; kingdom Viridiplantae; phylum Streptophyta; class Pinopsida; order Pinales; family Pinaceae; genus Pseudotsuga; species Pseudotsuga menziesii. Next base: position 93,411 of record LPNX010906344.1, on the reverse strand, counting down.
TTGTGTGTTTTGGATCCTTTGTGAAAGATTAATATGATATGACAGTTGTTGCACAAATCTTATCTTTTATTCCTGCTGCAATCCAATATGTTATGATGTTGCGATCTATTTTGTTATGATGTCGTTGTGATCTAGATCTGTTATGATGCTGTGATCTATTTTTTTATGATGTTGCTATGATCTAGATATGTTATATTACTGCGATCTATTATGATGTCGCTGTGGTCTATTCCATTTCTGTAATATTGATGTTGATGTGATCTGTTTTAAGTCTGTTACATTTCTATTGCATTATGAGTTGAGTTGTTTAATAAATGATGCGGTTGCACTAGTGATACTATGAGAAATGTATGATGCAATCTGTAGTTGTGGAAATGAATCAATGATGAATGCATAATTCTGGATCTAATTGCTATATTTTCTCCTCGTTGGATCCCGATATCCTTTGTCCTCACTGAAAACTCAGTTCCGACAGCTCTCCCTTGAACATCTCGGGTGAGAATTTGTCCACTCTATGAATGTTCTTGGGCAGGGTAAAACCTATCTGGGTCAATGCTCAGGGAGATCGTGCTAGTTGGGCATCAACAGACTGAGAACCCCTGTCGACGAGGCTTTGTTGGTGGGTTTTCGCCAACAAATGTTTATGTTTCCAAGACCAAGTTGCGATTAAAAGGAGGATATTTTTCGGCATCCAACTTGACTGGAGATCTAGGGGTGGTTTGATCTAAAGTTGCAAGCATTTGTTGAAGCCAAAAATTAGAATCTGAAGTTGTCGACGAGCCATTGGTTGGATAGATATATCCATGATGGTCTTCAAGAATGGTTCTTTTATGAGTTTCCTGTCCTCTTGCATGAGTGGTTGGAAAAGTTCACTTCTAAGAAAACAAACTTCCAAAGAGGAGATCCAACATCCTGGACTCCGAGCTTGATGTAGGAATTACAAGAAATAGACAATAAGGCATCGCGGGCTGTTGAATCATGGTTGGACAATATCCTGGAAGGATACATTACTGATTTTGTAGTAGACACCAATAACTCATTTAGCAAAGCAGAAAGAGAATTCTTCAGTGGACCATGAGGAAGATTCTTGTTATCGCTGCAGCTGCAAAGTAAGCAACTGGTCTACGAAAAAGGTATTCTGAAGATGGACCAAGAGTAGTGGAACTCTGGTGTGCAGAGGATGTAGGCACCACGATGAAAGGGAGGAGATGCATGGAAAGGTAAGGGGTAGATGGGCATTAGTTCTTGTGAGAATGTGAAGGTCACCAAGGAAACAAGTGGTTGCACAAGGGGAGGAGCAAGGTTTCGAGAGAAGAGGTAGAGAATGGGAGAAGGTCCTATTGTGATCGAAGCGCGATGTCGTGAGGAACAACCACATGGGACGAAGTGACCTTTTTGTGACGACGAGGACGAGCAGGCCCAGGTTACGCCCAGAAGGATGATAGGATCGAACCCCAGCAATAACCTTCCCACACCTCTGTGCACTACTCCACCACAAGGAAGAAACGTGCATTCTCCGTCGACTTGCCCAATGTGTTAGCAACAATCTAGAAATAAAGCACTAGCAGGAGGAAGAAGGACCAGAATAGAGGGCGACGAAATGAAGCTACCAATATTTCATGGAAACGGCACTGACGACCCAGAGAAGTACTGGTTCTTTTGTGAGGTGATCTAGACCGCTCGACAAACTGTAAACGATGATGTCAAGAAAATCCAGTTGGAAAATACGCTTAGGGGCCATGCGCTAGAATGGTTCATGAGAGTCATGCAGGTTCCTCAGGGAGGTACCACGAAAACATTGGATGAGATCCAAATGGGGTTATTTGAAAAATTCAAGAAAACGAAGTCCGAGGCTCAGTACATTATCGAGTTGAAGGAAATCAAGTAGTTCCCCAATGAAATGATTTGGGATTTTGATCAGCAGTTTAAGACATTGATGGCTTGGGTCATTTTCAAGATCAGCAATGTTCAGTACAAGGAGTGGTTCATCACCATGCTTGTCCCACATATTAGACAACCATTAATGTAGCAAAATATTGTGACACAGAGCAAGGCTCTGGAGACCATGATGCAATTGGAAGCACCATCGGTAGGAGAAATCGAGATTGGAATGAACCAGATTCAAGCAAAGTTGGCCAATCTGACGCTCCAACTACAAGATATCAAAAAGGCCAAGGAATATCATGATGATCTTTGGTGCACCTGTTTCCATGCAGACAAATATACCAAGGACACATGTCTGATGTTCCAGAATTATTTGTTGTCGGGACCCCCGAACCCGATGAGCTATGCTGGTATACCATGGTGTCGCATATGTTAGGTCTATGGGAATTGACATGAGAATTGCGAATACATGCAAAAGATGGTTACCAAGGAAGAAAATATGTACTGTACATTTTGTCGGTCAGTAGGACATGATGATAAAAACTTTCGAGCTTATGATTAGCTCCAAGAAAGGATGTATGATTCATACTTTGTGAAATGTGAGGACCCCTGGGAAATGCAAGCATAGACACAAGTGGTACAACTAGCAGCGTAGGTGCAGTATACACCACCACCCTAGTGTTGATGTATTTGTAACTTTGGAATGTATTCACTTGTATATCTTATGTATTGTACCCCGATGTTTATTCCGGGAAGTATCTATAATGTAATTGAGTCATGTCATGCCCCAATGTTTCAATCGAGAGATTCAATCATGTAACAAGTCATGTAAAGTCATTGAGGTTAACCCTCTATTGTAAGTCGGGGCAATAGTCTCCACAGTTGTGTCAAGGCTAACCCTCCTTGTTGATCGAAGGGGAAATTCCCCACAGTTGTGGGGCACTAGGGTTATTAGACTCTCCTAGAGATGTCGGCTCTAGTAAGTAATTTTTAAGTGGGGCCAACATGTTAAAGTGGACATTAAGTGAATGAAAGAATATAAATAGAGAGTGAGCCTCTCTATTTATAACACACACACTCACTCATTGGGGCACATGAGTGAGAGAGGAGAATCTCTCTCAAGTGTGAGAGAGAGAACAAGCTGTGGAGATCATCCTTTCCATTTTCAGGTTTTACTATTGCCATTGGTGCTCATTCTATCTCTGAGGAAGTTGTGGGGTTTTCTCCTTTGTGGTTTCCCAGAGGAAAATTCTTTGTCTCTTGTCTCTTGTGTTTATTGCTATGCATGTTATTCTCTTAGATAAGATCCTAAGATAATGCTAGCTTGAATGATAAAAATCTAACATGGTATTAGAGCTAACCTGAGAACAAGACATCATGTAGCTACATAATATAGGTCTTCTTACTTTTTGGGTCTCTCTCCACAATCCATCAGCAAAAGTATGTTAGGCTAACTCTCCATTGAAGGGCACATCTTTCTATTGAAGCAAAATTCTATTCCGGAGATTTTCAGTTTTTGGTGCGGGAGATTAGCGATTCTTACAGAAGAGGAATTTTTGAGTGATCTCGGCATAGGATTATTATCCTAATCAAAATTTAATTTTAGAGACCTAGGTCGATATTTTTGGTTGGGTGTAACTACAGGAAAGTCAAAACCTAGTTTGACCTTGAGCTAGAAAAAACCCTAAAATACTAAAACTAATATGTTTTGGTACATTTGCTATATATCAGGATTGGAGAAGGATCAGGAGCTGAAACTTACACAAGCAAAAGATAAAATCCTTTTTTACTCTATGTCCCAAATGCATCCTCATATTCGTTAAATTATAGGAGATATGATCCCTCCAAGTTAGGGTTCCAGCTTCTTCCAGGATTCATCCCTGAACAGGACACCTGGGGAGAATTGCTATATATCGGGATAAAAAGGTCCAAATGAAATTTATGAAAATTTTCCAGAAAGGCCACAGACTATACTTTCTGTGGTCCGAGTTTTAGACCCAAAAGATGAAACAGTGACATGTGGTAGTCCGTACAACTTTGCTATGTTGAACAGTCATGAAACAGGTCACCTTGGGAAAACGCTCATAAGTCCTAATTGGTGAACCCAATTGTAATGAAACCTATGGTTTTGGAATAGGGACAAGAAAGGATAGCTCAGTGCAAAGTTTAATACATAGAGGAGCAGTAATGTCATAGATACCATAGAAACAATATCAGGCATTTTTGCAGAAGAAATTAGTAAACTAGGGCTTCCTGTTCTGGGAGCTTCCCTCCACTGTTTTCAGAAAAGGAGTACATTGGACAGATCACCTTGAAGATATCTATCTTTCTATCCAAACAGATATGAAATATTCCAACTTTTGAAAATTAGGGTTTCTCTAACAAACCCTAGATCAGCGAACTCTGAAACCAGGACGGACACCTCAAATCGGTAAGATCTAATATTTTGCTATTTTTCATTTAAGGTTCTCATTTCAAAGTGATCTATCACACCAGCTTGATGAGAAGCTTGGTGAAGTTGATAACTTCCAAGCCTGGAAGTATATGATCTCTCTGAAGAAATGAATTGGACACCTACATAAGTAGAGAGGTTCCAGTTCGAGAGGGAGGTGAGGCTAAAAGCCTTACACAAGAAGAACTTGGTCAAGGCCAAGAAGATCATTGTTGATTCAGTCATGGATCAAATTTTACCACAAGTTTCTTCCTTAAAGACACCAAAAGAGATGTTTGATTCCTTAAGAAACCAGTTGAAGAATGTGAATATCCAAAATGCAGAAACCATACAGTCATACTTTACAAGGGTCTCTCAAATCAAAGAAAAACTTGAAGCGGTAGAAGAAGAAGTGGAGAATGTAGAAGTTGTGATAACCACTTTGAATGGCCTCCCGGGATCATGGTATTCATTCATTCAAGGAATGTGTGCCAGAAGGAAGTGATTACTTTCAATAGACTCTAGGAAGAAGAAGAAGCTCAACTCATAATAAGAGAAGAGAAGATGGGAGCAACTGAAGATCAAGCTCTCACCATCGAAAGAAGATCCTTCAAGCGATGAGGAATATGAAGGACACAATTCTTGAAGAACCTCTTATCCATGTTGAGCATTTGGATAAGAAATGATGAAGTCATGAATGAAGAAGATGATGAAGCGAAAGGATCAAGAAGGAGTCTACCCATGAAACAAATAAAGATAAGTATTCATGTGTCATTTCATGATATTGTTTTTGTTATGCATTTGTTTATATTCAGTTGATGTATTATGCATGATAGAATGTCTGCATTAATGACAGTATACTACTAATATGCATGTGTTGGGTAAGTAGCTCATGGTGCTATACGACTCTCCATTGCTACTTATCTAGAATGAAACCTCTTTTCTGACATATTGGATTAGTGCACAATCTCAATGTTGTCTTGGTAGAGATGGAAGGCATCTAGAAAGTTTTTGTGAGATATGGATGAATGTTGTATTGGCTAAAATAGTTGCATGATCATATATTTATGCATAAGAATTTCCCATTATGAATATTCCTTATGAAATGTTTCTAACCATATAAGTGCATTTGACTTGTAGGAAATATCACGTACAATCACCTACAAGAAAAGAAGGATGAGACTTGTTCCGAAGAACAAGTGACGACTAATAAAGAATAATATGACGAATGGAATGACATCATTGATGTAGAACCTTACAGCTATGAAGAAGTAACCAAGAAGAAAGGGAAGACCAATTCAAAAAGAATGATGTCTAGGATGCAGTATCGATACATGATGGGAAGTTCGTAGTTCCATCATGCAGTAGATGGAAACATCGTGGGATACAAGGCAAGATTCGTAGCACGAGGATTCTCATGAAAAGAAGGCATAGACTACGAAGAGACATTTGCAGCCACTAGAAATACACATGACAGTCATAATCATGTGTGCAAATGAAAGAAGGCCTTGTATGAGCTCAGAAGACACCCATGGGATAACACATAAATGAGGAGCTTGATGAAGATCTGAACCTTTTCTACAAAGTTGATAAAGGATGACAAGCTCACATATGGGTGCAAGAAGAACTTTTGAAAAAATTTCAAGATAGAGGATCTTGGTATCTAGTGATCCTAGATGGATACATAGAATGTTAGTAGCAAAGGAAGCTACTTGTCACTTCGGCACAGAATGTTTTAGTGCATAGAGTATGAAAGATAGAGGAAGAATGATGCTCTGATTCAGAGGGAGTGACTATAGAAGATCCTGAGGTTTGACATGGTATGACAGGATGGACATATTACTGATGACTCTAGGATTTACTAAGAGTAAAGTGGATTCCAACCTTTGCTTCAAGGTTGAAGGCGGAAGACCAGTGATGCTCTTGTTATATGTCGATGACTTGTTCCTAACAAAAAAGAGGAACTCACTAAATTTGCAAGAAGAAAACTTGCTGCCGAGTTCAAGCTAAAGGACTTGGGGATGATGCACTGTGTTCTAGGCATGGAGGTGTGGACAAGGGAAGTATGCAGTAGAGATCCTGAAGAGGTTCAGGATGATGGAATGCAAGGCCATTACCACATCTATGGCATCGAACCTAAATCTATTGATTGTTGCTTCATCAAAGTCAGTTGATGCCACAATGTATCGTCGAATGATTTATCTGACAAAATACGAGACCAGATATTTGCTTTGCTGAGAACACATTGAGACATGTTCACCTGATGGTTGCAAAGCATGCAGTGAGGTACCTGAAGGGTACAGTTGAGTATGGGATCAAGTGTGATCTCTTGATTTGGTAGGATGGAGTCCTGCATGGCGTTGAGTGCAATTGAGGCAAAAGATGTTGCCACTTACTATTTGGGAGGTAGTATGTTTCTTTTGAAAATTACTATTTGATCTAGTTGATCTGACTTGCATTTTTGTATGATGCAGAGAGGAGAAGTGATCCAGATCAATATCTCTCGAAAGAGGTATTTCTAGCATAGTTGATGAGACAGGTTTTCTGAGCATAAATCCTGGCGAAGATCGTAGGTTGCTCAAATGTAAACGGTCCTGTAGGTTTTCCTCGGATGTAATCGATCTTGGCAAAGCTCGCAGGTTATCCTTGGACATAATCAGCCCTAATGTGATTCTACGCTAGAAATGGAAAAAGTGAAGTTCGAGTACTTCAGGGAGAATCTTTGTGTTCTCCAGATCGAGGTTCCCTCAAAAGGGAAATGATGAGACCTAGAGCCATTCTGACATGGTGAGAGGATTAGGTTCCTTCCATGGTCAGATGTAAGGGCTGAGCCATTCTGCCATGGTGAGAGGATTTGGTTCCTTCCATGTCATATGTGAGTGCTGAGCCATTCTTATGAGATTGTAGGATTGGTTCCTACAGGATCAAATATAAGTGTTGAATGCCATTCTTGGAATGGAGGCACCTGGTCAGTTACCAAGAATACTCAGTCTGGGACTAAGGGCCATTCTGATATGACTATGGGATGTAGTCTTACATGATCAGATATGAGTGCATGTCCATTCTGATGTGATTGAGGGACGTGCTCCCACTTGATCCGATATAAGGGCCGATGCCATTCTTTAGGAGAATGGAAGCACCTGGTTAGTTACCAAGAATCCTCATTCTGGGGCTGAGAGCCCTTTTGATGCATTGTGTTCACACATGGTCAAATGTAAGTGCAGAGCCCTTCTGATGCGGTGTTTTTGAACATGGTCGGATGTAAGTGCAGAGCCCTTTCGATGTGATGTCTTCAAACATGGTCAGATGTAAATGGAGAGCCCTTCCAATGCAGTATTTTCAAACATGGTCGGATGTAAATGCAAAGCCCTTCCGATGCAGTGTGTTCACACATGGTCGGATATAAGTGCTGAGCCATTCTACCACAATGTGTTTACGCATGGTCAGATGTGAGTGCTAGGACTTTCTGACAATATGAGGTCAGATGTGAGTGTTGGGCATGCCTTTCTGACAAGATGAGGTCAGATGTAAGAGCTGGGCCGGCCATTCTGACTTAGAGTCATATATAAGTGTTGAAGACCTACATGAAGGGTAGGCCTACAACCAGCATGAAAAAGGGCTGGCTCTGTAGAACTTCCTGTGAAGAGAAGAATGAAGAAATAGCACCATTTGATTGAGATAGCAGAAGCAGTAATGATGATGATGATTCAGTGATGATCTAGCTTTGATGATGATCTAGATCAAGTGATGATCCAACAGTGACAATCCAGATAAAGTGATGATACAAACTTGATGATGATCCAGTAGTGACAATCCAGATCAAGTGATGATCCAGACTTGATGATGATCCAACAGTGACGATCCAGATAAAGTGATGATCCAAACTTGATGATGATCCAACAGTGACAATCTAGATCAAGTGATGATCCAGACTCGATGATGATCCAGTGATGATCCAGACTTGATGAAGATGACTTGACAATGAAGATGACTTGATGATGAAGATGACTTGACAATAAAGATGACTTGAATATGAAGATGACTTGAAGATGAAGATGACTTGATGATGATCCAAATGATACAGAGAAGAATATTTGTGCTGATAAATTGTGTCGAGAGAATACCTTCCTAGTTAAGAGGGAGTGTTGATGTATTTGTAACTTTGGAATTTATTCACTTGTATATCTTATGTATTGTACCTCGATATTTATTTTGGGAAGTATCTATAATGTAATTGAGTCATGTCATGCCCCGATGCTCCAATCGAGAGATTCAATAATGTAACAAGTCATGTAAATTCGTTGAGGTTAACCCTCTATTGTAAGTCCGGGCAATAGTACCCACAGTTGTGTCAAGGTTAACCCTCCTTGTTAATCGAAGGGTAAAGTCCCCACAGTTTTGGGGCACTAGGGTTATTATACTCTCCTAGAGATGTCGGCTCTATTTATAAATAGAGAGTGAGCCTCTCTATTTATAACACACACACTCACTCATTGGGGCACATGAGTGAGAGAGGAGAAGCTCTCTCAAGTGTGAGAGAGAGAATAAGATGTGGAGATCATCTTTTTCTATTTTCGGGTTTTACTATTGCCATTGGTGCTCATTCTATCTCTGAGGAAGTTGTAAGGTTTTCTCCTTTATGGTTTCCCCAAGGAAAATTCTTTGTGTCTCTTGTCTCTTGTGTTTATTGATGTGCATGTTATTCTCTTAGATAAGATCCTAAGATAATTCTAGCTTGAATGATAAAAATATAACACCCAGATGCAGTTTATCCCTGTGCAACTACAGCAATAGTTTACAGTGCAGCCATAGTTTGCACCTCAACCACAGATTGCAGCACAACCACAGTATGCACTACAACCATAGTATAATAAAGCACTGCTCATTCAGTCTCAGCCACAATATGTTCAAGCTACACACTATGTCCAATAGTAACCAAAACCACCGCAACAGCAGATGGCCCAGCCGCAGTTTCAGCAAGGAGGAGTCTGAGGAAGATTCCACGGAGAATTCAAAGGATGGGGAGGAGGCTTCAGTCAAGGAGGACGAGGTCATGAATCAATCTAGTGTTATACCTGTGGAGTATTCAGGAACTATCAGAGGGATTTCCCTCATGTGCAGTGTACATACTGTGTGGCCAGCGAACATAATGTTGAAAACTATCCTCAGTTGATTGCCAAATGGTAGGCTAGAAACATTCCTCAGTTACAGAATGTGCAGAATCATAATCATCCTAAGTTCCAAGTACAGAACCAACTGATAATGCAAAACCAGATTCCACCGCATACTCAGACTCAGAATCAACCGATGAATCAGTCGTTGAATCAGAACCCGCCATTGAACTTGAATCAAGGATCAACGGTTGCAACAATTCAAGCCGAACCTCGAACAAAGGATGTCGACGAAGGGGTTGTCACTCGTGTCAATGCGATGACCGGAGAAGATGGACAGAGGCAGCAAGTTAGGCTCGCTGGCAAGAAAAAGGTAGCATTTGATCTTGCGATGGAGAAAGACACAATATTTGGGGCAAAGAATGCAATCAAGAGAAATCTGGGTAAGTTACCAATTATCGACATGCCATTTTCTTTTGATCCATCTGTAGAGGTAGGACCATCGCGACAACATTGCATTAGAGGAAATTTGGGGTCTAAAATGGACCTTATAAGAAAAAGCAACAACAATAAATTTTGTGAGTTGGAATTCAAGAACCAATAGAATTTCAATAAAATGAGTCAACCATAATGGTTGAATTGACATATTTGTCATAAAAGAAAACTACTTTTTTTGTTCGTATTTTCGACATATCTCCCTGTGTTTTAACTGAAATTCTGAGTGGGAGAGTTTGTCATCACGTTTTTTCAGGTATTCATTATTTTGGGGGTAGCGGGGTATGTCAAAAGTATGCAGTGTGGGTACTCATTGGATGCGGAATTAAATTCTGCATCAAATGAGCTCTCCTGCTCAGAATTTGAGTAAAAATACAGGGAGATATGTCGAAAATACAAACAAAAAAAGTAGTTTCTTTCATTCTTCCTCCAAAATTAATAACTATTATTTTATTATTTTAACTATTATTTTATTATTTTCCTTAGGAGGCCCATTTTAGACCTCAAATTTCCTCTAATGTACCTTGTGACAGTTCTTTGAGAGTTGTCTATCGCTGGCAAGGGACCCTGACGCCCTTTTCGAGCTTGAGATGTTATTGTACCACCTGGATATGGCAGTGAAGGATTATGCAATGAACTCTTTGCAAAAGAGGAAGACGGGAAAGGAGATGAGGTTGAATATCCAGATCAGAGATTATGAGGTTGACTCGGTTATTTTGGATCTTGGATTAGATGTAAACATTATGACCAAGCAAAACTGGAAATTGATGGGAAATCCAACATTGGGATGGTCACCGGTACAGCTGCGACTAGTAAATCAAGCAAAGGTTCAGCCCATTGGTCGCATCTCAAACTTGGTTGTTGACATTGAAGGTATGAAAACGCATGCTGACTTTGATGTGATAAAAGTAGTTAAAGGTGTTTGTTCCTATCCTGCACTGCTAGGGATTGGATGGGTTACCGATAGCATGGTGGTTATCAACTTCAAAAAAAGAGTTATGACATTTGAAAACCAGGATGTCAGGGTCATTTCTCCTATGAACCCTCAAGAGGGACGGCGATATATTGAACCTGTGAAGCATGAAGTTTGTATAAGTTTGTATCATGCTTATAACATCTCTGAAGACTATATCCATCCAATCATCTATGGCGAACTTGGATGGTGCAGCACAAGTTATGCATCCTCTGACTTTGATGATGCTCTGGAAAATTGGTAGAATAGGTTGCATTAAGTATCATTCAGGAAATGTGGGTTGATTACACAGTATTTCTGGCATGTTGCAACTGAGATTGTCGCATTTCCCATTTATGAAGGTCTTCTAAGACTATCAGAGTTCTTTTAAGAATTCAAAGAGAAATTTTTTGAACCGCAAAGGATACTGGCCATCGATATAACACTGAAAGCTACTCCGGCTCGATGGTTGGAGACACACAAACAGATGATCCATGACTGGGAACAATGTCAGATATTGATGATGGTGCGCTTTAGCTATTCAGAGGTCTATCATGTTGGGAGATACGATGGACGAAACGATCCCACCAGTCATTTGATCGAGTGTCAAAATTTATGGGCATCATGACCTAGAGATGAATGGATCCACACTTTTGTTCACACTCTGGAAGAGATGATAAGATCCTGGTATGTAGCGATAGAGTAGCGCAGAACTATCACCACTTGGGAGGAGTTATCTGTTTACTTTACGCAGACGTCTAGTTTCCATGACGCCAACCTAGAGGTATGTAATGCTTTACAAATCATCCCCGAAGTAGTACTAAAGGTCATCCCTGTCGCATACCCAGTTGATCCACATGCACATTGCTCCATCCAATCCATGATGACATGCTACAACTTATCTGGGGAACTTGAATATGACAATGAGTTGAGGAATGTTAATATTCCAGAGACCAAAGGAAGCCATGATGTCACAGCCCAATACATACAGACGGACTCGATGAGTCAGCCGCTGAGGATCCGAAAATTCAACATTGGGTTAGAAGAAAACCCAAAGTTTGCCAATGTCGAGGACTACTGGGACGAGGAGACCATGGCCAAGATCACGGACCTGCTACATGAATTCCAGGACCTTTTTTTGACACAATTTTTAGAGATGAAGGGGATTTTAGGAGACCTGGGGGAGATGAAAATCCTATTGAAACCAGATGCCAAACCTATGCGACAAAGGCTGTATCGACTGAACCCACGATACAAGGACCGTGTGAAGGCTGAGATAGAACAGATGTTGGATGCTGGGATCATTGAGCCTTTAGACGAATCCAATTAGATAAGCCCTATGGTGGTCCAAGATAAAAATACAAGAGAAATGTGCATTTGCGTCGACCTAAGGAAGTTGAATGATGCATGTGTCATGACCCGTTCCTGACCCCTTTTACAGATGAAGTTCTTGAAGGCGTAGGCGTCTAGGAGATGTATTCCTTCACGGATGGTTTTTTGAGATAGCACCAGATACGAATTGCAAAGGAGGATCTCCATAAGACCACGTTTGTCACTGAATGGGGTTGTTCTCAATATACAGTCATGCCTTTTGGGTTGAAGAATGCACCAGCCGTATTTTCTCGGGTAGTTGTCGTTGTATTTAAATACTTTATTCAAAATTTCCTGCAAGTGTATATGGATGACTGGAGTGTCTATACAATAATTCACGACCATATCAACAACTTGTGACTGATGCTAGAAGGGTGTCAATAGCATCAGATCGCATTAAACTCTAAAAAGTGCATTTTATGTGGGTTGTTTGGAATGCTACTTGGGCACATAGTATGCAAGGAAGGTCTATTGGTTGATCCAGCAAAGATCGTGCGAATCCTCAGTTTACCTCCACCGACGAATGTGAAGATGCTTCGAGCAATGTTGGGGCATAAGAGATACTATCACAAGTTTATCAAAGGATACGCTACGATTACTGCCCCCATGGAGAAACTACTGAAAAAGGATGCAGCATATGAATGGACATAGGAATATCAAAGAAGTTTTGACACCTTGAAGGCCAAGATGTCCTCTGTGCCCATACTGGTTTTCCCTTATTGGAATACGGAGTTCCATGTGCATGTTGACGCTTCTTCCATTGCGCTGGGGGTTGTTCTTGTGCAACCAGGTGAGGGTGACCTAGATCACCCAATCGCATATGCCAGTAGAAAGTTATAATTTGCTGAACAAAATTATACAACGATGAAAAGGGAAGGCTTGGCGATGGTTTATGCCTTGCAAAAGTTCAGGCACTATTTGTTGGGCAGACATTTCAAGATGTTCACCGATCATTCTGCTTTGCAATACCTTGTCAATAAGCCTATGCTGGGGGGGAATATCTGTTGATAGCTATTAATTTTCCAGGAGTTTGATTTTGAAATAGTTGTGAAGCCAGGACAGTTGAACGCTGGTCTAGATCATTTGTCTCGCGTTAAGAATAGTGAAGAACCGACCAATATTGATGATGGATTGCCAGATACGCAATTGTTCCGTGTTGACATTGCAAATGATCACTATGCCCCAATTATTCAGTTTTTGGTCACTGGTGTCGCCCCGGAGGACATTTCAAATAGCCAAAAGAACCATCTAGCAGTAAAGGCTTCTGATTTTAAACTAATTGCTGGGAAGTTATATAAGCTTGGACCAAATGAAATCTTGCAGAGGTGTATTTTACTGCATGAGCAGGGTCCCATTCTAGAAGAAGCACATGCAGGAATTGTGGGAGGCCATTATGGAGGATGAGCTACTACACGAAATCTATTGCGCGTCAGGCTATGGTGGCCTACGTTGCATAATGATGCCGCAGAATATGTGAGGAGATGTGACGTCTACCAGCATGTCGGCAACCATCACGGCAGGATGAGATGCCGCTAGTGCCGCAGGTAACTCTGCAATCATTTGATAAATGGGTTGTGGATTTTGTGGGTCCTATTAATCCACCAGGAAAGCAGACTGGTGCATGATACATCATTACTGCAACCGACTATCTGACTAGGTGGGAGGAACCTACACCAATTGTGGATTGTATTGCTATGAAAATAGTGAGGTTCATCTTTGAAAACATTGTGACACGGTTTGGGTGTCCTAGGATCTTGATGAGTGACTAGGGCAGTCACTTCGTCAACCGGACTATGAAAGCGCTAACTAAGGATTTGCAGGTGCAACATAAGAGGAGTACACCATACCATCCATAGGTGAATGGGACTGTCAAAGCATTCAATAAAATCTTGGGAACAATGCTAACTAAGGTACGTAATACTAACCGTGATGACTTGGACCTGAAAATTCCCGCAGTGCTATGGGCATATCGCACTACTTGAAAACGGCTAGCAGGCCAGACATCGTTCAAGCCGGTCTATGGGAAAGAGGCAGTCATGCCCATGGAGTACATTGTTCCTAGTTTGCGCATCATCGTGGCAATGGGCATGGATGATGCAAAAGAATTAGAAGAGCGCCTTGCATAGTTGATCCATCTTAAAGAAGACTGCTTTATTACTAGCTTCCACCAGTAGTTTACGAAGGATCGACAGAAGGCATGGCATGATCACCACATTAAGAGAAAACTGTTTGCAAAAGGAGATTTGATGTTGTTCTACGATAGTAAGTTCATAAAGCATCCAGGTAAGTTACAAATGCACTGGTTAGGTCTGTATCTTGTTCATTCCATTACTTCTGGAGGTGCAATTCAATTACAGCAATTATATGGCACAATATTTCCGACGCTCGTCAATGGGAGTCACTTGAAGCCCTATAGGACGGGGCCATAGTTGTGCACTACTTGAGGCACTGTTAAAAAAAAATGAAGATTTTGTTTCAGAGCAGCAAGGCAAGCCCAGGGGAAGAGGTTGCACAAGGTTAGAGTTTGTAGCGATAAATGGTTGACCACTTGCAACAGTTGTAGGGTCATGGGTTGGCCAAATCAAGTAATAAATGTAGGTAGTTAAAACAGTTGGCTAGCGACGCTTGTTGAAGTGATGCACATTAATGGCTGATATGAATGTTAGAATAGTAGGATTGCAAGCAGATTTGGTGTCATTTCTACCATATTTAGTCGTAATGGTGATCGTAGATTTGGCAATGATGAGTTTGAATTAGAGGTGGCTATAAAAAGCATGCGAGACACAAGAGGATGGCATTGTTCAGTTGAGTGAGCAGAGTGTTGAGCAAAGGGAGAATTGTGTAGTGTGTTGTAAGATTTTGAGTGAGTTGCAGAGTAGAAGGTTAGAGTTGTTGGGCACATTGTAAGGTTTGGGGCGTGAGGCATGCTGAGTGACCTCGATGCCATTGATATTTCCAGTGAACAAGAGTCCCCTATTCAGCCCATGTATTTTGAACAAGAAGTCATTAGCATGATAGTTGGCTCATCGTCTATCCCTAAGTGAGAATGGTAAGCTCAGAAGCCCAATTCCACGCAGCCACAAAAGAGGAAAACACACACATTGACGAGAGTACAAGGAGAAGGAACTACACAGACCAGGCCATCGAGCTCGAGAGCTGTAGCATCTATGGTGCCTAGGGGTGTCTCTGTTCATGATATCTTGGGGCATGTTTCTCCTACGCGTCTGGGAGAAAATCTGAGGCAGCCGACGAAAAGTTAGAAGTATTCATCGAAATTGACACCGCTGTTGGAAGGGATGACATGCTCGGTCAACATCATCCTTTCCTTCATCAGGTTGAAATTGAAAGACCATGACTTGATATTACTTAAATATGTCTGGGATGAGCCTTATGAGTCTGTCTTGATGGTGCCAAGTGCCCCCATTTAGCGGATTCCTCAACCTTGGGTGAGTGGGTTAGACCAATTTGGATTTGTAGGGGCTCATCAATATGCCTCATTTTGGGCGACTAAATGAATCCCATGTGTTTGTTAAACAAATTTTGGCCTGTTTTCATAGGGGGGCGCTTTGGTTGAGTATTCCCATCCCTGTTACAGTAGACTTAATCACGAGCATCACAAGCTTGCCGAAGGCTGGGGAAGATCTGGTGCAGTATATCCCCGGGAGGGATACTGACAAAAATCTTGCCAAGTAGCTGAAGGAGCGCTTTGGCTTACAGTGTGATGGTTGTGCTTATCGAATTGATAGCATTAACTCACAAGCAGTGTGCATTGGTGCAAGGATTCTAGTGAGTGAGGTTCTTCGGAGAAATCGATCAGTCCAATGCAATTATGGTGTTATCGCATGCACCCAGAAGTGTGATGAAGGAGTGCAAATGAATTGGTCTTTGTTTTTGCTAAACTAGTTTCCAGAAGACACTCTTGCTGCTCAGGATGGGCGGCCATTTTCATATAGTTGGTTGTTGATCCTTATTTCCCTCATCTCTTGGATGAAACCTAAAGACTACTAACCAATGGCAATTGATGCAGTGAAGTTGTGTCGAGGCACACAATATTAGAATTTATGGTGGGTTGAAGAGCCTAGCCGATAGGCGGACTGTGCCATTCATTTTTGGGTCTATTGGGAGGCACTACAAGCCATTTTTGTCATCGTTCCCAGAGTATCTCCTTATGAAGTAACCAAGTATCAGTGGCTTATTCAGTTCACCATCGAGCCCCACTCTATCTACATTCAGGCACGATGAGACCCTGACCATCAATGGCTACCTTTGGCTTACAAAGTCACGATGGAAGAATTGAATGCTATTGTTCAAGATTGGTTAGCTAAATGGCACAACCCAGTGAGTTAGGAGGAAATTTCTAAGGAGCTTCCCCCTGATGCCCCAGAAGAGCCTGCCCAGAAGGAGCCGAGTGTTCACGAATTTGACAATGAGTCATCGATGGACCCCAAGGCCAAAGCATAGCGCATGCGGGAGGAGAATCACACCAAATGGTTCCAAGAATATGATGTGGAAAGTGGTATCAATTCAGGGATGGAGGAACAACTACAGCAGCTCATGAAAGAATTCACCGAATCGTTAGAGGCTGCGACACAAGCAATCCGAGAGTCGAACCATGAAGATATTGGTGCGGTAAGAGATATATTAAATTCCATTTTTTATATTGTTTCCAGGTAGACATCTATGATACCTATGATGCAGGATGTCCCGTCGATCAGCACTGAGCCTCAGGCTAGGAACGTGCAAGTTCCCCTAAATGTGATCGATGCGGGAAATGAGGAAGTACACCAGTTATTGCGACTGATATAGAGTGTGGCTTTGGATATGAACAAGTTAAATGCTACCACGTTGGTGGATTTGTAGCACGTTGCCACCCTAGAATTGGTGGACTGACAGAAAGAGAAGACTAAGGGATATGTCCTGTCATAGAGCACAACTGAGAAGCTATAGAAAGAGGCAGAGGAGCTGCATCACATCCGGCTGTAGTTGGTGAAAGAAAAAGTGCAAGAGATAGATTCCTTGAAGGTGATGTAGGCTGAGCTACAATAAAAGGATACCGAGGATATTACTAAGCTGATGAAGGTGCAATACCACCTGATCGTTGAACAAGCACAGCTCTGTGCAAGATGTGGCGAGGTTGAGAAAGCTATCACTAAGGCTTGTCAGCATATCTTTGAGAGCATGGCTGAGCTCACTCCAGTCGATAAGGCCAACCAATCGGGGAAAAATATTGTCCAGATCCAATATACCAACCAGATGCTCAATGCCCTAGTCCAACGAACGACACCACTGGAGCAGGTTGCTAAAAGGAAGGCTTCCATTAAACAAATCACGACTCAATTCAAAACCATCAAGCAAGAGGCCAAGAAAATTGTGGAGGTGACAACGCATTTTTGGTAGAGCGTTGTCCAAGATGAGCAACTTGATCAGTTGACGGCGTAGGTGTAGGAATCTAAAGGCCAGCTGGCAATGTTGAAGACATCGCTATGGGCAATGCCACTGATGGTACAGATCATGAGGGCCAAGGAGTTAAAGGATCTTTAGCAGCGAGCTTCCCGTGCCCAGGAACGCCAACAAAAGCATCGCGCTCAATTATATGAGTTTCAAGAAATTGGTGGAAACTTGGCTGTTAAAGCAGTCGCCATGCTACAGGAAGTGCAAGAGAATCGGCAGATGGCCAATGGCAAGTCTAGAGAAGAGCACCCGATGCAGTAGGCTTTGAACAATTGTCAGAGTGTTGTTGATAAAGTCCATCTTCAGGTTCATGAGATCGCACAGCGGTTCGAATATTTTAAGACGCTCACGTCAGCATATACCCTGTCAACATTACGTGGGTCAGGGACGAGCCACAAGACTATGTTGGGGGCCTGTTGGCATGGGTTTTGGTAAGTGAGTTGCACAGCATTGCAGCAGCTGCGCAAGCTCACACGGTACCGTGCAAGGCCAAATAAGCGCAATGGGCAGAATAATAACCCTTTTCAATATTATATATATTATTTGACCATGTTTTGTCACAATAGGTCATTAGCAGTTATAAGTTAGTTAGAAGTGGACTCTCAATGTAAAGGAACAAGCCTATTTATAGAACTAGTTTTGCAATTGAATATAGGGGATCGGATTGAAAAACATAATCAAGACAAGAGTGTCACATGAGGTCTAGTGCAATCTGTCTATGGTTTTGGAGAATTTTTTGTTGTATCAGTGATCTATCTAGGTTTTTATTGATGTATTTAACCTCCTATTGTGGAGAATAATTGTGTGTTTTGGATCATTTGCGCAAGATTAATATGATATGACATTTGTTGCACAAATATTATCTTTTATTCCTACTGCGATCCAATTTGTTATGATGTTGCAATTTGTTTTGTTATGATGTTGCTGTGATCTAGATCTGTTATGGTTTTGCGATATGTTTTTTTATGGTGTTGATGTGATCTATATCTATTATGATACTACGATCTGTTATGATGTTGCTATGGTCGATTCTATTTCTACTATATTGATGTTGATGCGATCTATTTTAAGTCTGTTACATTTTTGTTGCATTATGAGTTGAGATGTTTTATAAATGATGTTGTTGCACTAGTGATACTGTGACAAATGTATGATCCAATATATAGTTGTTGAAATGAATCAATGATGACTGCATATTTCTTGATCTAATGGCTATATTGTCTCCCCGTTGCATCCCCATATCCTCCATCCTCACTGTCGAAAACTCGGTTTTGACAGCTCTCCCTTGAACATCTCGGGTGAGACTTCATCCACTCTGCTGATGTTGTTGGGCAGGGTAAAACCTGTCTAGGACGGTGCTCAGAGAGATCGCGCTGGTTGGGCGTCGACAGAGTGAGAACCCCTGTTGACGAGGCTTTGTTGGTGGTTTTTTGCCAACAATTCTTCTGAATCTTCGTCTCCTTCTGAGATTGTCTTATATTCTTCTTCTTTGTCACAAGACCCTCCATCTAAGTATGATGCAAGCTCGTAGCCTTATTCTTCTTGATCGGTGTTGCAACTCGCTCTTCCTAATAGAGTTTTTTTTTGCTTGTCGGACTTGAATCTTCTTTTGATTCTTAAAAATATTGGCTCTATTTTAGTTCCACTATCTCCTGGGAACATCTCACTCTAGAGTTCTGCTGAGACATAGCCACTCTTTTCTATACAATATTTTCACATCTGTAGAATGCCTTTCTCACATAAAAGCATTTTTATCCACGTCCTTAAAGATGACAGGTATCTGCTATGTGGTCCTTAGAACAAAATTTCTCTATGCCTCATTGTATGAGGTTCTTGTGTCAACAATGAACTCAATAATATATCCCTCTAGGATACTATCTATCCAAAATTCTACAGCCCTTGATACATGATTGCTTACTTCTTGCAGTTGTTCAATTAATTGAGGAGTCCACTCCCTTGGTTCTTCGCCCTAAAAATTTGTTTGTTTAGTCGCTAACTTAGATAACCACTCGTGCAACACAAAAGGAAACTAGACAAAGAAAATCTCATGAATCTATGAATAAATGTATCAACCCAACCAGTTTGTTGGGGTCCATCGAGATCCTTCACTTTCTTTTCATGCAAACTCTAACTCTTTGGATTCCACTCAATCTTGGATCTCTGGTTTCGTGGGTTGCCACAACATATCCCTCACCACAAAAATTTAGGGTCCTAGCAATGGAACCATTTCTTGGATTTTTCCCTCTCCCTATTCTTGGAACCAAGTTTAGTCCCTTCTTCTCATCACAACAAAGCTTGAGACATCGGCCCGGCATTGTAGAGCTTAGCCAAAAGCACCTGCTACATAGATGTTGTCTCACATGAGATATCTCTCCTTTTTATGGGTAACTTCCAGAACTAGGTTTCTGCAGTTGTGTGGGAGGGTTTTTTAGTACCTTGGCTCTATTCCAAGGCTTCCAACGAATACTGGGGCAGTGGATTACTTGTATGCACAGTAGTACTTCCACAGCTAAGCTGTGGTCCAGCCTCTCTTTATGCAACTTAAGTAAATAAATAGTAGACATGCAACATAATCATATCCAACAATACAATGCGGTCATCATACATCTATGCAATGGTAAATAAACCTACAATCATTCATCCACTACAACAATCACACATATATCTAAGGTACTTTCAACATTCACACATATACATAGAATATAACGTGGAAACCCATCTAGGCAAAAACCACAAGGTGCTCCTCATCTAGCATGAGGAAATATATGCACCTTTCATTTGCACACTAAGCTATAGAATCTTCTTAATATATTCTTTATTTCTTTATAGACTCTTCCTCCCTCTCATGCTCTCTAATCTTCTCTCTTTTCTCTTTCTACTCTACTTCTACTAGTGATCTACACACAACCTGGATCGACTCAAACTCTCCTACTCGTCTGTGCACTCAGCTGTAGATCCTTCACTCTAATGCACTCAACAATATAGACCCATTAACCAACAATGCCTACTGAGTCTAGCTCGAGAGCTCATTCCTTCAATGTCTGTTCACGAGCAACTACTTCCAATCTAGCTCAAGTGTCTTACCAAGAGTCTAAATATATTCTAGAAGCTAGAAGAAAAATCTAACCCATATACAGCTTGGGTTCCTCCTTTTATAGCCCTATTTTAGACTCGATATAGATCCCATACATGCTTGTTATAGACTCCATACCGACTCGATATAGGCTCTATACAAAATCATTAAAAACTCCTTTTATGTCGTTATCTCAAAAGACTTACTATATCCAACCAACAGGCTGTCTTTCCTATTCTAGCAACACAAAATGGGAAGCACTATCATCCTAACTTACAAATATGCCTTCATGTGTGCGGTTTCTGTCGGTTCTAGCCAAGCTCATACCCATGCTCATTAAGGCCTGTCTCTTTCTCAGCATTATGCCTTACTTTCATTTTCCGGTCATTACACTATTTGCATGCCTGCTTCTGTTGATATTTTGTTATACCATCTCGTGTCACCTTCTATTCTTTGTTGTGGCTTACTCATCTCGCATAGATTTCTCTTCCAGCACCATCTCCTCTTCTCCTTCTTCTCTTTTACTTCCTATGTCACATCATCCTTCCCCTTCTGATTTATGTTGATTTATTTGTCATAGCTCCTTCCTCTTTTCCTTTATGTTCTTCTCCATACTTAGGCAGGATTTTGTGTGAATTCTTCCCTACTGTCCCTAATCCCAACACATATTGAATATTTTTAAAACTGTACTTGCATACTTGGACTGTGATATAAAAATACCACTATCAGACTGCTAGACTTCAATTCCCCAAAAAAGCTTCATGAGCCCCAAATCATTCATTTCAAATTCACTTTCCATGACTGTTTTAAATTATTTTCTGCCAAAATCACCAGTAAATATTAAATCATCTACATACATGCAGACAATTAACATGTTACCATGCTCATTCACTTTGGTGTATAGCGTCGGCTCACTTTCACTTCTATGAAATCCATTCTTTGTGAGATAGGAATCAATGTGACTGTACCAAGCTCTCAGAGCTTAATTCAAACCATAGAGAGCCTTTTTCATCCTATACACTTTGTGCTCTTATCCTGGAACTTCATAGCCTTGTGGTCGTTCCACGTAGGCTTGTTCATCCATATAGCCATTCAGAAATGTTGATTTAACATCCATTTGATAAACAGGCCATTTGTTTTGTACAGTTATGGCCAAAATAGTTATGATTGTATCCATTAGAGGAAATTTCAACTCAAAATGGGCCTCCTAAAAAAATTTAATAAAATAATAGTTAAAATAATAAAATAATATTTATTAATTTTTGAGGAAGAAAAGAAAAAAACTACTTTTTTATTTGTATTTTCGACATATATACCCTTGTTTTTACTCAAATTTCAATTGGGAGAGATTGTTGGATGCGGAATTAAATTCCGCATCCAATGCGTACCCACTTGGCATACTTTCGATGGACCCCGGTACCCCAAAAACAAGAAATACCTGTAAAATGTGATGATGATGTCATCATCACATTTTTTCAGGTATTTCTTGTTTTGGGGGTAGTGGGATCCCTCAAAAGTATGCCGAGTGGGTACTCGTTAGATGTGGAATTTAATTCTGCATACAACGATCTCTCTCGATCGAAATTTGAGTAAACAAATGGGAAGATATGTTGAAAGTACAAACAAAAAAGTAGTTTTTTTATGATACCTATCCCAAATTTATATTTAAATTTTTTTTAAGATCTATACGGTATTTCAAATTTAAAGCAATTTCACTGGCTAACATATGATGACATGGAATTTGAATTAGAGTTTAAAGGCCCATTTTGAGTTGAAATTTCCTCTAATGCATGCGTGCGACTAGTCCAAAGGTTTCATTGAAATATATGCCAGGATGCTGTGTGAACCCTCTTGCAACCATTCTTGCCTTGTGCTTCTGTAGATTCCCGTCAACATATTGCTTTGTTTTGTAAATCCATTTCACGTTAATTACATCTTGAGTCTTTTGGTACATCTACCAACTCCAATGTTTGATTCTTCTTAATGCATTCTATTTCTTCATCCATGGCGTGTGCCCATAGTTCATCTTCAACAGTTTCCTCAAATGTTAATGGATCATCTATTTTAGGAAATAATGCAAAGAGAGAGAATGAATTTGGTGTACCAGCTTCATATATTTCACGCAGACTTATTGTCTTCACTGGATCTGTTGATGTCGACCAGCTTG
The DNA here is from genome assembly GCA_001517045.1 of Pseudotsuga menziesii. Lineage (NCBI taxonomy): Eukaryota > Viridiplantae > Streptophyta > Pinopsida > Pinales > Pinaceae > Pseudotsuga > Pseudotsuga menziesii. The sequence continues at coordinate 70,476 of LPNX010906344.1, read as the reverse complement.
ATGGAGTCTACTGTCCTCTTAGTGTGCTTGTCAGGGTAGCTTGAGCTGCGACTTTTGTTGGCATTCCTTGTGTTAAACCATGTCGCAGTGTCATGGGAGTCGACGTTGTTGTGATCGGTTGACTTACCTATGGTATTTGAACCACTTCCTCTGGCATGTCATCTTGCTCGGCATTCAACACAATCTTGACATTTTTCTCGATGGTTCCATCCCATGATTCATTCTCGATGAATTGAACGTCACGACTAATGATTACTTTCCTTACGACAGGGCCATACAGCTTGTATGCTTTTCTTTTTTCAGAGTAGACAACAAAAATACATTTTTGTCCCTTATTGTCTAATTTATTTCTCATCTCATCTGGCACATTATCATATGCAACACAACAAAAACTTTTAAATGAGAAACACTATGATTCATACATGTCCACGCTTCTTGAGGAACCTTGTTTTTCACGCTCTTTGTTGGACACCGGTTCATAATATATACAACATTTACGACTGCTTCAGCCCAATATTCATTTGGAAAATGCTTGGTTTCCATCATGTTGCATGCCATCTCCATAATGGTTCTATTCTTTCTCTCTATGACACTGTTCTACTGAGGTGTATACCACACAGTGAATTTCTTCTGTATGCCATGGGTTTTGCAAAAATTTAGAAATTCATTGGAAAGATATTCACTGCCTCTATCTGTCCTTAGGATTTTGATGCAGTGTCCACTATGGTTCTCCATTAGTGCTTTGAACTGCAGAAAACAACTAAATGCATCAAATTTATGTTTCAGAAAATATACCCATGTTTTTCTTGAGTAGCCATCAATAAACATAAGAAAATAATTGTAGCCACTAATGGATGATGTCTGCATTGGTCCACAAATATCAGAGTGTACGATCTCAAGTGGTGTGCATGCTCTGTATGAATTTTCGACCGAAAAAGTCTCTCTATGATGCTTGCTAAAAATGCATCCTTCACAAACTCTGTCTCATTTGTTGATCAATGAAAATCCTTTTACCATGTTCTTTGTGTGTAGTAAGTTCATCCCACCAAAATTCAAATGTCCAAATCTGAAATGCCACAACTAGGAATCATCTTGAACTTTTGTTTAAAATGCTACTTGATTTTCAGCACTGTCATTTTATTTCTTGTCGTAATGTATGACTTCTTCTTTACTTTATGCCTTTAGTGCATCTCTTGTATTTTCCTTTCCTTTCATGTATGTTGATGTATTTGTACCTTCAAAATGTATTCACTTGTATATTTTATGTATCGTACCTCAATGTTTGTTCCGGGAAGTATCTATAATGTAAACAAGTCATGTAAATTCATTGTGGGTAACCCTCCTTATTGATCAAGGGTTAAAGTCCCTGTAGTTTTGGGGCCCTAGGGTTATTAGACTATCCTAGAGAAGTCAGCCGTAGGTGAGTTATTGTAAGTTGGGGAAATAGTCCCCACCATCTAATTCAAGGTTAACCCTCCTTGTTGATCAGAGGGAAAAGTCCCCACAAGTTGTGGGGCACTAGGGTTATTAGACTCTCCTAGAGATGTCGGCCCTAGTAAGTAATTGTTAAGTGGGGCTGACATGTGGAAGTGGACATTAAGTGAGTGAAAGAATTTAAATAGAGAGTGAGCCTCTCTATTTATCACACACACACTCACTCAATGGGCTGCATGAGTGAGAGAGAAGTAGTTCTCTCAAGTGAGAGAGAGAGAGAGAGAGAGAGAGAGAGAGAGAAGCTATGGATATCATCTTTATGTTTTCAGGTTTTATTGCTGCCATTGGTGCTCATTCTATCTCTGAGGAAGTTGCGGGGTTTTCTCCTTTATGGTTTCCCCGAGGAAAATTCTTCGTGTCTCTTGTGTTTATTACTATGCATGTTATTCTCTCAGATAAGATCCTAATATCATATTGCTTAAATGAAAAAAATATAACATGGTATCAAAGCTAACCTGAGAAGAAGACATTGTGCAGCTACAAAAGCTATGGATTCTTACTTTTTGGGTCTCTCTCCACAGTCCATTAGCAAAAGTATGCTAGGCTGACTCTCCATTGAAGGGCGCATCTTTTTGTCGAAGCAGAATTCGATTCTGGGCATTTTAAGTTTTTGGTGCGTGAAATTAGGGCTTTTTACAGAAGAAGAATTTTTAAGTGAGCCTGGAATAGGATTTATCTACTCATAAAAATCGAAGTTTACAGACCTGGGTCGATATTTTTGGTTGGGTGAAACTTCGGTAAAGTCAAACCCTAGTTTGACCCCGAGCCGAAAAAACCCTAAATACTAAAATTGATATGTTTTGGTACATTTTCTATATCTCAGGATTTCAAGCATCTCAAAGGCCAAACCTTTCATAGGTTGAAGATAACATCCTGATGTATGCTGTATAAAAGTTTCAGCCTCAGATTCATTGTATTTTAGGAGATATGATTCCTCCAAGTTAGGGTTCCAGCCTCTTCTAGGATTCATCCCTAAACAGGTCACCTGGGGCGAATTGCTATATCTCAGGCTACCAAGGTCCAAATAAAATTTCGAAAGATGTTCCAGAAAGGGAATGGACTGTACTTTCTGTGGTAGATGTTTCATACCTTGAACATGAAACAATGACATGTATAAGTCCATACAACTTCTCTATGTTGAACAATATCAAGAATTTTTGAAGAAGAAATTGGAAAACTAGGGATTCCTGTTCTGGGAGCTTCCCTCCATTGTTTTCAAAAAAGGAGTACATTGGACAGCTTTCCTTGAAGATTTCTATCTTTCTATCCAATCATATCTAAAATATTCCAAGTTTTAAAATTATGGTTTCTCTGACAAACCCTAGATCAGCCAGCTCCAAAACTAGGACCGACACCTCAAATCGGTAATATCTAATCCTTTGCTATTTTCATTTGAGGTTCTTATTTCAAAGTGATATATCACATCAGCTTGATGATAATCTTGGTGAAGTTGACAAATTCCAAGCATGGAAGTATATGATCTCTCTAAAGAAAATGAATTGGATGCCTACATAAGTAGAGAGGTTCTAGTTCCAGAGGGAGATGAGGCTAAAGGACTTACACAAGAAGAACTTGGTCAAGGACAAGAAGATCCTTGTTTATTCAATCACGGATAACCTTATACAACAAGTGTCTTCCCTAAATACACCTAAAGAGATGTTTGATTACTTGACCAAGATATTTGAAGGGAAGAACATAAATCGGAAGATGACTTTGAGAAAACAGTTGAAGAATGTAAAGATCCAGAATGCAGAGACCATGCATTCATACTTTACAAGGGTCTCTCAAATCAAAGAACAACTTGAAGCGGTAGAAGAAGAAGTGGTGATAACCACCTTGAACGGCCTCTAAGGATCATGGGATTCAGTCATTCGAGGAATTTGTGCCTAAAGGAAGTGATTACTTTCAGTAGACTCTGGGAAGAGTGCACACAAGAAAAAGAAGCTCGACTCATAATAAGAAAAGAGAAGATGGGAGCAACTGAAGATCAAGCTCTCACCATCCAAAGAAGATCCCTCAAAGCAATGAGGATTACGAAGGACTCAACTCTTGAAGAAAATATTATACATCTTAGAATTTGGATAAGAAATGATGAATGAAGAAGATGATGAAGCTGAAGGCTCAAGAAGGAGTCTACCCACAAAACAAATAAAGATAAGTATTCAATTGTCATTTCATGATATTCTTTTGTTATGCACTTTTTTATATTCAGTTGATGTGTTATGCATGATAGAATGTTTGCATTAATGATAGTATACTACTAATATGCATGTGATGGCTAAGTATCTCATGGTGCTATAGAAATCTCCATTGCTACTTATCTAGAATGAAACCTCTTTGTTGACATATTGGATTAGTGCACAATCTCAATGTTGTCCTGGTAGAGATGGAAGGCATCTAGAAAAGTTTTTTGAGATATGGATGAATGTTGTATTCGCTAAAATAGTTGCATGATCATATATTTAAGCACAATAATTTTCCATTATGAATATGCCTTATGAAATGTTTCTAACCATACAACTAATGCATTTGAATTATAAGAAAGATCGCGTACAATCACCTACAAGCAAAGAAGAATGAGACTTGTTCTAGAGAACAAGTGACGACAGTTCAAGAAAGAATCCAAGATGAAGAATAATATGACGAATGCAGTGACATCATTGATGCAGAACTTTCCAACTATGAAGAAGTAACCAAGAAGAAAGGGAAGACCAGTTCAAGAATAATGATGTCCAGGACACAGTATCGAGACCTGAAGAGAAGTTCGTACCTCCATTATGCAGTAGATGGAGACATCGTGGGATACAAAGCAAGATTTGTAGCACGAGGCTTCTCATGGGAAGAAGGCATAAAATACGAAGAGACATTTGCATCCACTAGAAGTTAAGACACATGACAGGAAAAATCATATGTGCAAATGAAAGAAGGCCTTGTACGAGCTCAAAAGACACCCATGGGATAACACATACATGAGGAGCTTGAAGATCACCTAGAGTGATGAATATCTTAACCTTTGCTACAAGGTTGAATATGAGAGCCTATAGAGGATGAAAAGCTCACAGATGGGTGAGAGAAAGGCATTTTCAATATAGAGGATCTTGGTATCCAATGACCCCAGATGGATACATAGAAGAATAGTAGCAGAGGAAGCTACTTGTCACTCCAATACAGAATGTTTCAATGCATAGAGTATGAAAGACAGAGGGAGAATGGTGCTCCACTTCAGAGGGAGTGACTACAGAAGATCTTGAGGTTCGACATGATACAACAATATGGACAGCTTATTGATGAGTCCAGGCTTTACCAAGAGTACATCAGATTCCAACCTCTGCTTCAAGGTTAAAGGAAGAAGACCAATGATGCTCTTGTTATATGTCGATGAATTGCTCCTAGCAGAAAAGAGGAACTCATTAAATTTACAAGAAGAAGACTTGATGCTGAGTTCAAGATGAAGGACTTGGGGATGATGTACTACGTTATAGGCATGGACGTGTGGACAAGGGAAGTATGCAGTAGAGATCCTGAAGAGGTTCAAGATGATGGACTGTAGGGCCATGACCACACCTATGGCATCGAACCTGAAGCTATTGAGTGATGCTTCATCAGAAGCAGTTGATGCTACGATGTATCATCAAATGATTGGGTCCTTGATGTACTTGACGAATACGAGACCAGATATTTTCTTTGCTATGAACACCTTGAGCCAGTTCCTGACAGATCTGAGACATGTTCACTTGATTGCTATAAAGCATATTCTGAGGTACCTGAAAGGTACACTTGATTATGGGCTCAAGTACGAGGCGAATCAAAAGATTAACCTAGAGGGTTATGTTGATTCAGACTGGGCAGGAAGTGCCATCGATAGGAAGAGCACTTTAGGATGCTCCTTCAGTATGGGATTAGGTGTGATCTCTTGGTTTAGCAGGAAGCAGTCCTGTTTGACACTGAGTACAGTTGAAGAAGAGTATGTCACAGCTTGTTCAGCTAGTTGTGAGGTAGTATGGTTGAGGAAGATATTGTCTGATTTGTTTGATATCTAGTTGGATGCTACTTGTATATATTGTGACAACCAGAGTTGTGTGAATTTGTCTGAGAACCCGGTGTTCCATGACAAATCGAAGCATATCAAGATCAAATATCACTATATCATGGATATGGTGTAGAGAGGAGCAGTGAAGCTCCAGTATGTTGCGACAGACAAACAGACAACTGATGTGTTGATGAAGCCATTGGACAGAATGAAGTTTGAGTACATTAGGGAGAAGCTTGGTGTTCTCTAGATCAAGGTTCCCTCCAAGGAGAAGTGATGATTCTGTGATCCATTCTGACATTATGAGAGGATTGGTTCCTTCCATGGTCAGATGTAAGAGCTGATCCACTATTTCATGGTGAGAGGATTGGTTCCTTCCATGTCATATGTGAGTGCTGAGCCATTCTGATGTGACTGTAGGATTGGTTCCTACATGTTCAGATATAAGTGTTGAATGTCATTCTCTAGGAGAATGGAGGTACCTGGTCAGTTACCAGGAATACTCAATCTAGGACTAAGAACCATTCTGGCGCAATGTGTTTACACATGGTCAGATGTAAGTGCAGAGCCATTCTGGCACGATGTGTTTACACATGGTTAGATATAAGTGTTGAATTCCATTTTCTGGGAGAATGGAGGCACCTGGTCAGTTACCAGGAATACTCAGTCTGGGACTGAGAGCCATTCCGATGTGGTGTGTTCTCACATGGTCGGATATAAGTGCAGAGCCATTCCGATGTGGTGTGTTCTCACATGGATAGATATAAGTGCAGAGCCATTCTGATGCAGTGTGTTCTCACATGGTCGGATTAAAGTGCAGATCCTTTCTAGCGCAATGTGTTTGCACATGGTCAGATGTGAGTGCTATTCCTTTTTGACAACATCAGGTGAGATGTGAGTGTTGGGCATGCCTTTCTGATAAGATGAGGTCAGATGTAAGTACTGGGTAGGCCATTCTGACTTAGGGTTCGATATAAGCGCTGAAGAAGACCTACATGGACATTAGGCCTACAACCAGCATGAAAAAAGGTTGGTTCTGTAGAACTTCCTGTGATGAGAAGAATGAAGAGATAGCACCATCTGATTGAGATAGTGGAAGCAGTGATGATGATGATCCACATCATGTGATGATCCATACTTGATGATGATCCAGATCAAGTGATGATCCTGAATTGATGATGATCGAGATCAAGTAATGATCCAGACTTGATGATGAGCCAGTGATGCTCTAGATCAAGTGATGATCTAGAATTGATGATGATCCAGTGATGCTCCAGATCAATTGATGATCCAGATCCAATGATGGTGCATACTTGATGAAGATGACTTGACAATAAATATGACTTGATGATGATCCAGATGATACAGAGAAGAAGACTTGTGCTGATAAATTGTGTCAAGAGAGTACCTTCCTTGTTAAGAGGGAGTGTTGATGTAATTGTAACTTCAGAATGTATTTACTAGTATATTTTATGTATTGTACCTTGATGTTTATTCTGGGAATTATATGTAATGTAAACAAATCATGTAAAGTCATTGTGGGTAACCCTCCTTATTGATCAAGTGTTAAAGTCACCACAGTTGTGGGGCCCTAGGGTTATTAGACTATCCTAGAGAAGTCGGACCTAGGTGAGTTATTGTAAGTCAGGGAAATAGTCCCCACCATCTAAGTCAAGGTTAACCCTCCTGTTGAGGCCTGGAAAATTGCAGGAAACAATAGCAAGGGATTCTCCCCAGTCAACGTTCCCAACTAGCCCGTGACTGTTTGGTATGGGGAATTCGTTCAATTTGTGGTCCGGCTACCGTAGGTAAAATAACAAAATTAAATGGTTTTACCGGTTGCGGCCCAGTCCACCGTGTATATTTTTGTGTTTTTAACTTTAAGTATGATATGCAAGTGCCTATCTACCATGCAAATTGATAAAGAGTACGAGGAGTGGTCACAATGTGATGCGTAGGTTCTTACCTCTCGTCTTAAACTCTCTCGCATCTGAATCACACACAACAGAAAACAAACTAACTAAGTTGTCCCTAGGGAGCGAGATTATCGTTTAATGAGTAATGTATTAATGTTCATGTATTAAGATAAATCACAGGTAGCTGTTCTTTGAGTCAAAACACATAAACATAAATAAAGATATGCACAACAAGAAAGCTCATTGTTTGTGAAGACATTCATTACTCACAGTGGAAATCATCATAAAAAAAACTAGAGAACATTTGTACAAGAACATAGGTTCAGAAAGTTAGAACAATCTCACAGTTAATGAAATACGGCTGAAAATGAAATAGTTCCCCTTCAGCACCATTCATTACAAAACATTTGAAAATTCCACCCAAAACTTTCTCCAACAGGCAAAATTGTAATTATATTATTGCAAAATGAAATAGTTCCTCTTACAACAATTTTTTTACAAGTCTCACTGGGAAAAATCCCCTTCTCTATATAACTCTGCTATACTTATTCAAAAGGAAAAAACTTTTGGGCTTCCCCCAAATGACCCTTGGGCTTCCCCAACGTTTCATCTCCCACAATTTTCTCACATTTAGTGCTTATACAATTTACAATATATTCCATTTAAACAAACTAATAAAGCACTTAAGTGGAGGGCCCCGCTTGATTGTTCAGGAACTTTTTCCATGCTATGGCTTTTGATGCAATGTTCTTGAACTCAGAAGGCTCAAGAAAACGAATATTGATTTCAAACTTTGCAGTCTGATTTTTTATCACTTCAATCCTGGCTGAGCTCAAACATAGTTGATCTTCTAGTAACTGTGCACTGATTGCTAAATGAGCTACTTCATCTTTCAATATCTGTTAGTCTAGAACCTTGACTTGTTGAATTATCTGTTAATCCTCTCGATATCTGTTCTGTAATATCTCTATGAATAGGTCGTGTTCTGGAAATGCATCCATCCTATTCTCAGCAGCCACCTAACATCGGTTGTATGTGATCAACAGTCTCCTACAAAACTCAGTGCAAGCTCCCTTCGTTTTCTTTACAGCCTTCTTAAATTCTTCATCTGTGTTTATGGCAAACTCTAACAAGTCATAATCTTGTTTTAAGCCTTGTTGATCCTTTGCTGGTAAATCTACAGGGCTCTCCTCATCGTCCTCCAATCTCGCTATTCTTCCCGTCAGGACTTCTAAAATGTCCTGAGACCTATCTACAAAATATGAAGAAGTCTCCAAAATTTCTTCTAATCTATTATCTACCTGCAAAACCTTGCACCTCTCTTCTTCTATGGACACCTGCAGCCTATGCATTTTGCTTCCTTGTGTTAAAACATGTTCTTTGAAAGGTTGAATGTTGGTTTGTTGTTCCCTGGCTTCTTCCAAAGATGCTGCTAATGAAGCAATTTGTTCTTTAAAATCTGCTGCTTGCACCTGAGATTGTTTTTCTGTCTCCTCCAAAGTAACCTTTTGTAATTATAGCTCCCCAATCTTACTTTACAGCTAGTCTCTTTCTACATGAAGACTTTCATATGTTGTTTTCAGCCCATCCTTTTCTGTCATTAGCTCCTGATATTCCTGCTACGATTTTGCTAAGCTTTCCTGGGCAACTTCCAAAGACATCTTGTCTACTTGGAGGGACTGAAGCTCTGCCTTTGAATACTTTACTTCATTTTGCATGTCTTCAAACTTCCTTTTCAATTTGTTGCTTTCCTCTCTCTCCCTTCGCAGTGTAGCTTTCAGTTGGGCAGTATTTTTTCTTTATTTCTCAATGTCTGTCATTATTCAATCCACATTATCTTCAGAGGCATGGAACAATGCTACTCCAGCTCAGATAGTGAGTCTCGGGTCCTTGTCTCTTCCATGTACCAATTTTTTATCATTTATCATCTTCCCTGACTTCCCCCCAGTTTCAACTTTCTTCTCAGTCCTCTTCACAATTCTTTTCTTTTCCTTGTCATAAAAAATGGTATTGAAGTCCGGAACTTCTTCCCCTTTCTTTTGTTCGAAAGGGATCAATCTTACGCCAGAAACAACAACCTGTCCTAAGGTGCATCAGGGTCTTGAGAATCAGGATTACCCAGATCTTGAACTTGAGTGTCTGCAGGGTCGAAATTTTGTTGCTCTATCGTGGACCCTATCAGTTTCAGTCTTTCAGCTTCCTGTTTCTTGAGTTTCTCATCCTCTTTCTTTTTCCTTTCTTCTTCTTCCCTCCTGGCAGCTTCTTCTGCAATTTTTATCGCTTCTTCTTCGGCTTTCTTCCTTCCTTCTTCCTCAATCTTAATCCAACTCTCAGCTTCCTGTGCTATTCTTCCACAATCCTCCTCTCTTTTCCTGTCTTCCTCTTCATCGCCTTTCTTCTGTTCAGCTTGGCCTTTCCCACCTTTAGTAGTGATCTTCTTTTTTAATCTTCTTTTTAATGCAGTCATGTTTTCTGCATTTCAGAAAATTGATTCATCCTTATCCCAATGGCTTGTGTATTCAAAATGCACATTGGCTTCCTTGCAGTGTTCTGCAAATTTATTCTGAGAATCATTCTTATGGAAGTTTATTTCTCCAAAATGAAATTTCTCCAATTCCTCTACAAACTCATGAGCCTTTTTAACTCTTGAAAACTTATAACTTCCCAATATAAATGGTATGGGAGGATAAGTCACCTTCTTGTGCTCAAACAAAATACTCCCTATGCCATCCAAGAAAACCTACCTGACTGCCTCCTTATGTACCACATAATCAATGGCTTAATTGGGAAGCAGTGAAGGTGCCCTAGAGAAGCCATACATTCTAATATACATCATGTCCTCAGTTAAGTAGTAATCAGCATACTCCTCAATGACTTTCAATGCCTCTTCAGACATGCAATTGCATTCTTTCAAGAAAATCATTGTATAAAAAGGCATAATAAAGTGTTCACACACTTCTTTGTAATGACTGTAGTACTTATGTGCCCATAATGGCTTGTAGGTTGTGTATACCAGTGTTCTATCTCTGTCCCAAATACACCTTAGGTTTGGGAATGACTGGGTGCACAGTATGCAATCAATCAATATGGAGCTCATGTAGAACTCAAATTTTTTCTGGGACACCCCTCCCAGGGCTGAAGCAATGCAATCTGAGAGACTGTTGGACACAATGTTTTCCCAATTGAACATAGTCCCCTGGGTGGCTACACAGAAGATGATAGGAACCCATCCCAACTTAAAACTTTTTCCGTGAGCTCTCCCAAAGATTTGGTTCAGCATTAAAGCAATGAACCTATAAAGGGTTCTTCAGGTAGCTGTGTCGTATTCCCCTGATAGTTTGGTTCGGAAATTCTTACTAGGTACCAGCATTCTTTTCAATGTTTCAACCAGGTCAAGATGAATCTCCTTTAGCCAATTCTCAGTTAGGTAAACCTAAGCTTCTGGTAAGTGATAATCTAATGATACATAACTAGGTTTGTAAGCAGCATAGCCTTGGTTATCAGTATTTTCCAAAATCATTGTAGTTACATCTGCCCTAGGCAGGATCCATCCAATTAATTCTAAGCATAGGAGAAGCTTAGGCCTGGTAGCAATCCTCATCAAAGCAGATCTTTCAATATTAGCATATATCGTTTCTTCTTCAAAACCAGTGTCAGGCACTTCATGGTATGATATCAGTCTATAAATTTAACCCCACTTGTATTCAGGTTCCACTCCTATGGTGCATCTGGTGTCTTCATAATTATACTCAACCTTTGTGATAACTTCTACCTCAGGTTCCTCTTCCACTACAGGGGCTTTATTTTTTTTCCTCTTTCACATATTGTACTCGAAAAAATTGCCCTGTCATACAACAAAAGTATTTTAGGCCCCTTTATCTGTTCAACCATTATTCAAGAAAAACGAAGAAAACTATATAATCTTTTACCTCGGCCATGGTAGCCCTAGCTAAATTTATGTACAATATAGAACCAATGCTAACTATCGACTACTTCTGTAAAAGATAAGTCTGCAAAAACCTAAATCCTGCTCATGACCAAAACTCAGCATGATCAACAAAAACACCATAACTTCGTTAACGCTATAAAATTTCTCCCAGCAAAGAAACCAGTTTATCCGCAACATTATCGACTTCAAAAATAAAATTTCCTAAACTCCTGCTCCAAACAAGTCTCATCAAAGTGAGTTTTAGATTCCCAAAAACTGCGACCCTAGTTTCAAACACGCAGGCAACCTAAAACACCGGAAAAACAAAAAACCTTCTGATATTTTGAACAACACCAAGTAAAACACCTACCACCCGCAACAAAAAGGAAAACCTCCCCCCCCCCCCCCCGGGACGGCCATACGCAAACCAAGAAAAGTCGGTGCAGACATCGTAATGCTCGTCTGCACCAGTTTCCTAAACAATCAGAAAAGGCTTGAAAACTCATAACAGTCCTGCGATAATCATCAAGTAAAATGAGAAAAATCCCTCTCCCATCCGCTAACTGTAAAAAATAAACTACATATATGCTGATAAACCTAAAGACATGTGCCCAATTGACCGTAGCGGGAAAAACCCAACCAAGGATGAAACTCTAGTTCAAAAATCAACTGAAATGGGTAGAACATAGTTAGCCTACCTGGCAAGTAGCTGTGTAGTCGACAAGAAGAATCTGAAAGCTTCCACGGTGATGCCACCTACGAATGAGCTACCGACAGCAAGTACAACGCCCAGTTTGAAATGACAATGACAGCGTAGGCACGAGTTCACAAGTAAAATAATAGAAAAATGCCCCAAATCCCCCATATATATATATATATATCTCCCAGAAAAAACATTTGGTGGGAAAAACATGACAATCAGGTGGTGGGGTAACCATAGGGATCGGTGATCAAGTCTACTAATGTGCCGCAATGGCAGAAGACAGGACAACAGTGAGCTCCGTAGTGCAAATCAAAATATCAACAAACCATCCACAAGAAAACAACTCTCATTGGAGCTCAAATTGGTTTGATCGTCGCAACGGCAAAAGCTATAGAAACAAAAAATTCCATAGACCAGTCAAAAAATCGGAACAAAAAGAAACCAAGATTAAGCGAAACATTGGTGAAGAATCAAGCACCGGTGAATGGAAACTACCAAGCAGAAGTTTAGTCTGCTACAGAGCCACAATGGCGGAGCGCCAATACACTAAGGCTTTCACAAACAAAACCAACGGTGATTGGAAAGATCAAAGCCTCTGTCGTGGTGTTCACAATTTCTCATCTAAAACGGCGGAAATATAAAGCACTAGTGCTCTGACGGCTATCAAACAAAACATCGACAAAATAATGAGAGTGCATCGGTGGAAGATAAAGCTTTGGATCGCGTCTTCATTCAACAGCACCTCTGCAATGGCGGATGCATAGTTGACTCTGGTTCTGATTCATAGCTTCAACAAATTTCGACAGTGGGATAAGAAATCACTATAAGTCATAAAGGCAGCACCCGCGTAAAATATTCATTCAAAAACCAACCTCAAGAATAAAAAATGCAGAGAAAACGAAGCAATTCCAACCAAGCTAAGCTAGACAAATTTAAAAGGAGGGTCCCAAATTTTTAGAAATTTGGGAAATCGTTGCAGCTGCAATAATTGGCGACTACCTGGTGAACCCCAGATTTCTGAATCAACTCTTCCCTCAGTAATAGACTGTTTAGCCATTAAGATAATAGGTTGAATTCTTCTAGATGCTTGTATTCCTACAATGGTAAACATATGCACTTCAATTATTGATGACAGTCCAATTTTGGAAATGGGAACACCAAAATCTCAAAGTCAGGATAACTCTTTTGAAGCCTAGTAGATGAGTTTTATTTTACCTCTGTCTTTGGTTAGCTTTTAGCTTGGACACCATAGGATTGTAACATATGGTAAACAGAAATATTCATGTGTTCCTCATTCCCATGCCATTTTACACTTTTGTGCCTTTTGAACCTTTTTGTTCTTTTGAGTCCTCCTTATGCCTTTCTTTCTAAATTTTATCCAGGCTCCTCTATCCATAGTGTTCTTTTGTGTGAGAGATGTATTTAATTTTCAGCTCATGGACGGAGAAGAACTTTTGGCAAATTTGTATTCATATGATTCAATACCTTGCTTTGATATGTATTGCTTCTTTTAGGATTTTTGACTCTTATTGGCCTTTAGGCT
>LPNX010906344.1:39543-52426 GCA_001517045.1 Pseudotsuga menziesii | reverse complement strand
TTTGCAATAGATGTAATGGTAAATTGTGATCTCATGTGTACAAATGGTAGGGATAAATGACTAAAACCGCCTGTGCTATGCCCATGTGTTAGCATACCTGTAAAAAACAAACCCAAGTTTGTTCCTGCAACAGATTTTGATTTGACACGTAATCTTGGGATTGAAGTCTTTGTTTGTCCATTTTGTCATGGATAATGCTCAAGTATTCCTTTGGATACTGCTCTAACATAATTATGTGGGCATAGTAGCAATATCTTCCACACATAACAATCTTGTTATGTTTCTTCAGTCTAGCTCATGCCTTTTCTTCCAGCTCTTTTGTAGTTGATGTCTTCATCTATGCTTTCAACACAATACATTCACTACATTTACTAAAGTTAGTGTTCTCTGAGAATGCCACATCTAGAAAATGAGTATTCCAAATCTTGCTCATTGTTGGTTGTGATATTGATGGAAAATTGAGCTCTTGAAGAGCCTCATTGATCTCTTTTAACAAAGAACTTTTGGTGTACGTTGATGGCAACAATCTTAAAGGAGCAGACATTCCATCTTCTTCAACTTGTCATGTTTGGTTTGGTGAAAAATCTGAATTATCCATTACAATTTTGTGCAATATTTCTATGGCTACCATAATATGTGCAAGTGCTTTGCATTTGTTGGTGTTACCATGAATTCCTTTGACATGTCCTTGTTAAAAATTATGTTGGTAAGTATAGAAGGTGCTTTGAGGAATATTATGTATCTTGTACCATGCTTTCTTACAAATAATATCTCCATTAAACCTCATGTCCTTTACTTTCCTAGCAGTAGGAGGTAGGCCATGGCCATGGCTCTTTGACATGATTGTGTTGGAAAGGAGTGAATTCAAGACAAATTCCCTAATGCCATTTTTATTTAAGAGTTTCATACCCCTTATAGTAGTTGCAATGTCTTTTCTATCCACATGTTGAATACAATCTTGTTTGTAGCATTCATCTGCTTCCAAAAGTCGGATTTTTTTATCTTCATCTATTTGTATTTGAAAGTTTCCATCTTTTTTGTAGCCACAACTCGTTTAATCATTTTATATGGCTTCATTGCATGCATAGCAATTGAGTCTAGATCTTTGTCATTATAAATATCACCATCCCATGTGTTTAAGAAACTTATTTCCTCTATAAGATCCCATACCACCATTTCCTTGGGTGCCTCCTTGAAATTTTCATTCACCCTTAAAATCTCACCTTCATTGTCCACCAACTTATTTATTAGCCATCTAACCCAACAATGTATAGACTTATCCCCAATCCTACATCTTTCACAAGTTCTATCTATGTCTTCCACAAAAACATTGAATTCCTTTTCACCTAACATTTCACCCTCAACCATGTCATCCTCACGGACATTAACTATGCTCATTTGGCAATGCACATGCTTGTTCCCGTGCTTTCATGTGTAAGAGAAACATTTTTAAATGTGAATGTAAGCCTATGTTGGGGAGTATTTACTGGATGATCATGACAATGAGTTTCCAAATCTGATTCTTGCCAAATATCATAAGATCCCAATGCACCCCATAGTGTATTCTCAAATCCTGTTGGATGTGGCAGAAGAGCATCATGTTTTAATACCTTCTCAATGTTAACCACTATATATCATTTATTTACCATCCTTCCATGCACTTTCTGACCAATATGTGTATTGAATATGGAGCCTTCACCCACCTTCACTCCACATTGCAAAAGATCTACCTTGGTCTCCAATAGAAAATGCAGAAGAGACATTTGCACCTATACAACAAATTAAACAAACTTAGTATTTGCTCAAAAAAACAAACAATGTACTATCAAAAACACTTAACATGTGCTTCAAGATTTTGATTTACCTTTGTTATGCCTCAAATCTATGATCTTCCATGGATGTAAGTCCCCTTCATCAACATCTTCCACAATCAAATGTGGTTCAATGAAATCAATTATCAAAACCATAACATATCCTACATTAAGCCTTTCTCCACCATAAGTAGTTTTCAATCTAACGAAACCACATCATCATCGATCACATTGCACCGTGATGGAAATCTAACTGGAGTTAGCTTTCATCCTTAAATCATTGCATGGTGAGTGAAATCCAATGTATGTTAGCTTTCATAATGTTATTTCCATCTAGCATAACCACATTGTCATCAACCACAATGCACCAGATGGAAAACTAGCTAGAGTTAGATTTCGTTCTTAAAACATTGCACAGTGAGTAAAGCTAATATATGTTAGTTTTCATAAGGTAGTTTTCCATCTAACACAACCACATTGTTATCAAATACATGACACCATGATGAAAATGTAGCTGGAGTTAGCTTTCCTTCTAACAACATGCCACTATAAAAGAAAGCTTATGTGTGTTAGCTCATTACACCATGATGGAAAACTAGCTGGAGTTAGCTTTCATTTTAACAACATGGCACGATGAGTGAAAGCTAATATGTGTTAGCTTTAATAAGGTAGTTTTCCATGTAACTCAAGAACATTGTCATCAAGCACATTGCACTGTGTTTGAAATCTAGCTGGAGTTAGCTTTCATCATTAAATCATTGCACGGTAAGTGAAATCTAATGTGTGTAAGCTTTCATAGTGTATTTTTCCATCCAGCACAACCACATTGTCATCAATCACAATGCACCATAATGGAAATCTAACTGGAGTTAGCTTTCGTTCTTAAAACATTGCACGGTGACTAAAGCTAATGTTTGTTACCCTTCATAATGTAGTTTTTCATCTAACACAGCCACAATTTCACCAAACACATTACACCATGATGGAAATCTAGCTGAAGTTAGCTTTCCTTCTAACAACATGGCACTATAAGAGAAAGCTTATGTCTGTTATCTCACTACACCATGATGGAAATATAGTTGAAGTTAGCTTTCCTTTTAAGAACATGGCACGATGAGTGAAAGCTAATGTGTGTTAGCTTTCATAAGGTAGTTTTCCATGTAACATAACCACATTTCCATCAAGCATGTTGCACCGTGTTGGAAATCTAGCTGGAGTTAACTTTCATCCTTAGCTCATTGCACAGAGAGTGAAATCTAATGTGTGTAAGCTTTCATAGTGTATTTTTCCATCTAGCACAACCACATTGTCATCAATCGTAATGCACCATGATGGAAATCTAGCTAGAGTTAGCTTTCGTTTTTAAAACATTGCACGGTGAGTAAAAACTAATGTGTGTTAGCTTTCATAAGGTAGTTTTTCATCTAACACTGCCACATTGTCATCAATTACATTACACCATGATGGAAATCTAGCTAGAGTTAGCTTTCCTTCTAACATAGTACTATGAGTGAAAGCTCATGGATGTTAGCTCATTACACCATTTTGAAAATCTAGTTGGAGTTACCTTTCATTTTAACATGGCAGGATATGTGAAAGCTAATGTGTGTTAGCTTTGATAAGGTATTTTTCTATCTAACACAATCAAATTGTCACATTGCACCATGATGGAAATCTAGCTGGAGTTAGCTTTCAACCTTAAATCATTGCACGGTGAATGAAATCTAATGTGTGTTAATTTTGATAATGTAGCTTTCCATTTAGCACAACCATGTTGTCATCAATCAGAATGCACCATGTTGGAAATCTAGCTAGAGTTAGCTTTCATTCTTAAAACATTGCACGGTGAGTAATAACTAATCTGTGTTAGCTTTCGTAAGGTAGTTTTCCATCTAACACAGCCACATTGTTATCAAATACATTACACCATGATGGAAATCTAGTTGGAGTTAGCTTTCCTTCTAACAAAATGGCACTATAAGGGAAAGCTTATGTGTGTTAGCTCATTACACCATGATGGAAATCTAGCTGGAGTTAGCTTTCAACCTTAAATCATTGCACGGTGAATGAAATCTAATGTGTGTTAGCTTTCATAATGTAGTTTTCCATCTAGCACAACCACATTGTCATCAATCACAATGCACCATGATGGAAATCTAGTTGGAGTTAGCTTTCCTTCTAACAAAATGGCACTATAAGGGAAAGCTTATGTGTGTTAGCTCATTACACCATGATGGAAATCTAGCTGGAGTTATCTTTCATTTTAACAACATGGCACAATGAGTGAAATCTAATGTGTGTTAGCTTTCATAAGGTAGTTTTCCATGTAACATAACCACATTGCCATCAAGCATGTTGCACCGTGTTAAAAATCTAGCTAGAGTTAATTTTCATCCTTAAGTCGTTGCACAGAGAGTGAAATCTAATGTGTGTAAGCTTTCATAGTGTATTTTTTCATCTAGCACAACCACATTGTCATCAATCACAATGCACCATGATGGAAATCTAGCTGGAGTTAGCTTTCGTTCTTAAAACATTGCACAGTCAGTAAAGCTAATGTCTGTTAGCCTTTATAAGGTAGTTTTCCATCTAACACAGCAACATTGTCATCAAATACATTACGCCATAATGGAAATCTAGCTAGAGTTGGCTTTCCTTCTAACAACATGGCACTAAAAGGGAAAGCTTATGTGCGTTAGCTCATTACATCATGATGAAAATCTAGATGGATTTAGCTTTCCTTTTAACAACGTGGCATGATGAGTGAAAGCTAATGTGCGTTATATTTCATAAGGTAGTTTTCCATGTAACACAATCACATTGTCATCAATTACATTTTGTCGTGTTGGAAATCTAGCTGCAGTTAGATTTCATCCTTAAATTGTTGCATGGTGAGTGAAATCTAATGTGTGTAAGCTTTCATAGTGTAGTTTTCCATCTAGCACAGCCACATTGTCATCAATCACAATGCACCATGATGAAAATCTAGCTGGAGTTACCTTTCATTCTTAAAACATTGCACGGTGAGTAAAAGATAATGTTTGTTAGCTTTCATAAGGTAGTTTTTCATTTAACACTGCCACATTGTCATCAAATACATTACACCATGATAGAGATCTAGCTAAAATTAGCTTTCCTTCTAACATGGCACTATGAGCGAAAGCTTATGTGTGTTAGCGCATTACACCATTATGAAAATCTAGCTGGAGTTAGCTTTTTTTTTAACAACATGGCACGATGAGTGAACTTATCATTACCAAGTGGATTTGTCATTATGTCAATAGTTTGCTCTATTGTAGGACAATAATAAAGGAAAATGTCTTGATTATCAACCAACTATCTGATGTAATTGTGATTAACTTCAATATGCTTAGTTATGGCATGATAGACTAAATTTTTCACCATTTTGAGAGCACTTTGATTGTCACAGAAAAGTGAGGTTAGCACTGCTTGGTCAAGTTGAAGAGCAACCAATATTCTTCGTAACCACATTGCCTCACAACCTCTATTGAAGTCTGCCTTGTATTTTATTTCAATGGAGGATAAGGCAATTGTAGGTTGTTGCTTACTTTGCCATGAAATTACCTTCCTAAACCAAGATTGAACACATAACCTGTTTCTGAATTCCTTGTATCAACTAATCCAACCCAATTCAAATCAATATGCTTTGCTATCATGGAGTCAACAGATCCTTGATATAGAATTTCAAAGTCAAGGGTCCCTTTGAATATTGACGGACTCATTTTGCAACTTGCCAATGTAACTCTTCAGGATTAGACATGAATTGAGAAAGAGACAAAGCACTGCAAAACATAGATCTGATTGGGTGGTAGTAAGATAAATCAAACTATCAACCAATTGCCAATACAATGACTCGTTGACTAGTGGTGAGTCTGTGTAAGCTAAGAGTTTTATGCCAACTTCCATAGGTGTAGATTTAGGATTAAATTCAGTCATTCAAAAAATTTTGAAGAGTGCTTTGGCATACTTGACTTGTGATAAAAATATAGTGTGCTTATATTGCAAAAATTCTACATCTAAACAATAATGAAGCAGGCTTTAATCAGTAATTTCAAAAGTAGATCAAATATCAAATTTCACCTGTTGAATCTTGTTGGCACTTATTTTGGTGATGGGAAGACTGTCAACATAGACAAAATAACTTCACTATATCATTGTCATTGTTTATGACGTAGCAAGTGGGCTCATAATAGGTTTTTCTAATTCTAGAATCTCTAAGGTATCGATCAAGTTTGAAATACCAGGCTTGAGGAGCCTGCTTGATTCCATACAAGGACTTTACATCAAGGCACTTTTAACATCCATATGTATATCTTCCATCCAGAATGAGCAGAAATGGAGATAACTAGTCGAAAAGTTACCATTTTCGTTGTGGGGGCAAAGGTTTCTTCACAGTCCACCCCTTCATCTTGTGCATATTCTTTGGCGACAAGACAATCTTTGTATTTGTCCAAAGAAACATCTGATTTATATTTGACATTAAAAATCCATTTACAACGAATTGCTTTCTTCCCTAGAGGCAATGTAGACAACACCCAAGTCTTGTTTTTCATCCATGCATCATATTTCACTTTCATGGCAGCCTTCAATTCAAGTTTTCCTTTCGAATATTCAAATGTGCTAGGTTCAAATACCTAGAACAAAATCAACAGAAGTGAGAGCAAAATTTACCTACTCACTGCCTCGCACAATTTGTTGCTGCAATCGTGTAGTTTGTCCTTTTAGTACCTTTGGCAACTCATCTTCTCAATATCCTTCCATCATGGTATAATACCACTTCCATTTCCTTTGTTGGCCCTCTTGATCTTGCTGTGAAGATCAAGAATCCTTCTCTGTTGTGAATATTGAGAATCCCCCTCTTCTTAACCAAACCCCTCCTTGGAACTTGACTCCTCTAATGTTTCTGGCTCTGAGTCTTGTTTGATTTCAACACCAGAACTTGTTCTTGAATGAGCAACAAATTCCCATACACTAATTAGTACTGTCCATAGATTTATCATTATCACAAAAGAATGATATTTTGTCATCTATAACATCTCTATTAATCACAATTTTGTTCGTAGAGACATCCAGTTATTCATTAGGAACGTTTTTCGTTGGGAATATTTGCAAAAGCAATACAGCTAAAAAATACCAAAACCTCTTACAAAAGGTTTTCTACCTAACCATGGATCCTCAGGAGTGATATCCTACAAATATTTACAAGGAGTTTTGTTAAGGATGTAAATAGCATTCACTGCGTTTTCCCAGTATGGCTATGGTACATTCTGGCTGTGCACTATGCAATTTGCCATCTCCACAACTATTCTATTCCTCCTTTCCATGACTCCATTTTGTTGTGGAGTGTATGGAGTGGTATACTGCTTATGTATACCTTCCTTTTTGCAAAATTCTTTGAACTAAGTTGAAACAAACTCACCTCCATTATCAGATCCTAAAGCTTTGAGTTGTTTACTTATTTGTTTCTCTACCAAAGATTTTCATGTTACAAAATTTGAACAACAATTTGACTTGTTATTCATAAAGCAAACCCTCATTTTCCTTGAATAGTCATCAACCAGCAGTAGGAAATACTTATCTCCGGATATTGTAGGTGTTTTCATTGGACCATGCAAATCAACATGTAGTAGGTCCAAAACTCCTTTGGCTTGCCATGTTTTATTGTCAGTATCAAATGAAAGTCAATGTTGTTTTCATAACTGACAGCCTGCACATTGTTGATTTTTCAGGTTAGCTAAGTGGTAATACAAATACTAAAATTCAATACATGAACATATAAAGAATTGAGGTAATATTCAAACTGTAATAAAACATAACAACATAACTTTCATTTCTTTCAACTTAACGCTCTGCTGGTCACTGCGTTATCTTAACGCTCTGCTGGTCACTGCGTTAAATTTGATCATTGAAATGTTTCATCAACTGTCATGTATAGAAAAATAATAAATAACACATGCAGTAAACTAAATCTCAAGTAAACTACAGAAGATAAATAATCTTAACCATTGTTGGATCCGCCTTATACTCAGTTAGTTCTAAGTTTGATCTTGTCACTGAAAGGACAAGTCAAACTAGTTGAACCATATCCGTACCTTGAGAGAGAGAGGGAGTAAACAGACCTTAGTTTCTTCAATCAATTTAGCAGTGCAGTCAAGGAGAATCACACAGATGCACTCAGAGTGAAAGATGTGCAGTCATGCACTCTACCAACAGATTCACGATGAACAAATTCTCGAAACCAGTCAGGGTGGATCAAACAGAAAAACTCAATCTATGCAGAGAATATATCGTTGTAAACCCCATGCAAAATAATACAGAGGTAAAACTCATGACCAATCAAAATGCTAAGGCAATACTCATGACGTGAAGACCAAGCAAAAACGCTGAGGCAATACTCATGACCAATCAAAACGCTGAGGCAATACTCATGACGTGAAGACCAAGCAAAATCTTGTGGAGTGAAATCACAGGGTATGAGTGCAGAGATCTAGATGAAGTAAACCTGTGGAGAAAGCAGCCGATAGACAAAATACACAGACAACAGCAGAAGGACACAGGAAGCTGCTAGAGAAAGTGGTTGATGAAAGACAAAGGAACCCGCGGCAGCTGTGAAGGAGATCGGTGAAGGCCAGACCGAGAAGGAGATAGATGAAGACCAGACCAAGAAGGAGATCTCCTGAGATCAAGCCCGTGAAGGTAAGCCAAACCAAAAATCAGAATCCAAGCCCGTGAAAAATAAAAAATCAGAATCCAAGCCCGTGGAGAAATCTGTGCCGTGAAAAATCAAAATCAAAATCCAAGCCCATGGAGAAATCCGTGCCGTGAAAAATCAAAATCAAAATCCAAGCCCATGGAGAAATCCATGCCGTGAAAAATCAAAATCAAAATCCAAGCCCATGGAGAAATCCGTGCCGTGAAAAATCAAAATCAGAATCCAAGCCCGTGGAGAAATCCGAGCCATGAAAAATCAAAATCAGAGCCCGTGAAGATAAGCCGTGGTGAAAAATCAAAATCACATGTATGGAAACTAAGAATAATATCTTCCTTAAATAGGTTAGGGTATATAAAAAATTTACCTAGGATAGAATAAAGGGAGGCCCACAAAAATAAAAATAAAATCATAAAATTAAAAATTAGGTAGTAAAAAACAATAAACCGTCCCAACAAAAGTCAAAAAGGTTTTAATATAATAAAAAGTAAAATGTCAAAAAGTCTATTAATAAAATCATGAGATTTTATTAATAAGACTAAAATAATTATTTAATGAAAGTATAATAAAATGAAAGTCCAAAGGTCCAACATAAAGTCCAAAATCATAAGTGGGTCATTATAATAAAAACATAAGGTAACCATAAAAATAAATGGTTCAATGATTTTTAATAAATCATCAAGTAAATATACTCCATAAAGTAGGAGTCATCATAGTCAAAGGTGCACACAAGTAATAGTGCTAAGACTAGTAAGAATAGGACCAAGATTCAACAACCACAAGATCAAGGTGAACCGTAAAGGTGGACAATCAATCAAATAGGACCAATAAGACCAAATAATTTTCTCTCTCTCAAGGTACATAGTTTTATATATTTTGTCATCACTGTATAAGGGGGAAGATCCAAACAAATGGTACAATCCTTTTGTCCTTGACACTGCTCCTAAAGGTTAGGTACTAGGGACATCGTCAAGGGGTGGCCAATCCCTTGAGAATCAACCTGGCAATAACCGATTAGGAGAGGGGACATCATTATCTTCCATTCTTAATGAATGGATTTCAGCCTTAGGCTGAGTTTCAATCTCACAATGAATCAATTTGATCAATCCCTAGACCCTAACCGAGTCCTCCGTTCTCTCGCAGAATGGTTCTCAGTACTAAGCCGAGTTTCAGTCTCACACTGAAAATTGATCAACTAC
Source organism: Pseudotsuga menziesii (assembly GCA_001517045.1). Taxonomy (NCBI): domain Eukaryota; kingdom Viridiplantae; phylum Streptophyta; class Pinopsida; order Pinales; family Pinaceae; genus Pseudotsuga; species Pseudotsuga menziesii. Next base: position 42,686 of record LPNX010906344.1, on the reverse strand, counting down.
CTGCAGTACCTACTTGGACATCGTGTTCCTGGTCCTATACCAGAATATATCTCTGCCTCTACCTGCAGGCTCTACTTGGACATCACATCCTTGGTCCCATACCAAAATACCCTAGAGGAATATAGGGGCCCTAGCCACATAGGGGCTTTTCCATGGCATCAACCTGCTTGGTCCTATACCAAGAACCCCAGGAGACTACTGGGGGCCCTAGGGTACCTTCTAGGGTCTTACTCTGTCCTAGTCAACTGACTAGGAAACCATTCTCTGAGAATGGGTCTCGTAGCTGCACTAACTTTAACACACATATCTCTAACAATCCTGCACATACATCTAACCATCCTGAATGGATGGAAGACCATCCACCATATTAGTTTTATTAAGTACAGATAAATATTGATAACTTAGGTGTCCATACCTTTCATGCCAGACTACATTTGTATTCTCTACCACACTTGGTGCATGTGCCTTTGTTGTTTTTAGATTAGCAAGTCTATACAACCCTTTTTTACCAATACAAACTACATTCACCTTGTTATCAAAAGAGTAGTGACAATATATTTGCTTCCTTAAAAATTTACAAAAATATTAGGGTTCCTAGTTATCTCACTAATAGATGAGATTTTTGCTCATGTTAGGAACATATCGAATGCTTTTGAACAACCTCACTTAAAGTATTGTTCAATATGACATGAACAACCTCACTTCCTCTAACATAGTGAGTCCATCCATCACCCAAAGCAATAGATTCACTAATACTCTTATCTTCAATGAAATTTACATACTAGTTTATGTGACACTTGTAGTAGTGAGATGCGCCTGAGTCGAATACCAAGCTATAGACATGGTTGATTGATTATGTAATGCCACAAATGAAAAATCACCCACTTTTTCTTCTTCACCTCTTTCGGCAAGATTTGCATGCCTTGATTTCATTTAACCACGTGCCAAGTCATATTGTTTTTTTTGGCAATATCTCTTGAAGTGTCCAGGCTTATTGTAGTAATAACATCTGAATTTGTTCTCTTTGATACATTGCTAGCATTTTTTTGTTTGTCTTTGCCTTTGAACTGTGCACTAAATGCACTCATTATAGTGGATGGAGTTGATGCCTCTATCTGACCTAGCCTCCTTTCCTTCTGTACAAAAAAGTGTCAATAACTTCTCAAATGTAACACTACTACATTTTGACCAAAAATCCAACGGCCGTATTGTCGGATTTTCGACACTTCCCTGTCGCATGTACAACACTATGATTTTTTTTTAGCGTCGGTGGATTTTCGTTGATTATCCGACATCTCTCCAAGCCGTCGGTTAAGCGACATCTCAATTTACCGTTGGTTAAATGTAAATCGTCGGTTATCCGACATCTAATGCATATTAAATTTTAAAAAAATCACCTGCAAGCCGTCGGTTAACCGACAGGGTTAGATGTAAACTGTCGGTTATCCGACATCTAATGCATATTAAATGTTTAAAAAATCACCTGCAAGCCATTGCTTAACCGACGGGGTTAGATGTAAATTGTCGGTTATCCGACATCTAATGCAGATTAAATTTTAAAAAAATCACCTGCAAGTCGTCGCTTAACCAACGGGGTTAGATGTAAACCGTTGGTTATCCGACATCTAAAGCGTCGGTTATCCAACGATAATGAAAACATAAGTGTCAGTTAAGCGACGACTATCAGTGATTTAAAAAAAAAATCACCTACAGGCCGTCGCTTAACCGACGGCTATAAGTGTTTTTTTTTTTAAATACAAATGCCAGATTACATTGTACATGCTTATAACAGCCTCAAACAACAAACCTCGTAACCACATTGGAAAGGCTTTAATTGCCTATTAATCAAGTCCATTTCCTCTGCACAGAGTGGATAGATATTTTCCCCGTCATCATTCACAAAGTCCATGCTGTGAGTAGACAAAAATATTGCGCCTCTTTACCACGATTTTTTGGATTCAAATGTCAAGTATTATCTGTGAGTTGAACTAAAGAACCAACAAAAGATGCACCATTCTACATTTGCCTTTCTGAAACTTTGAAACAACAAAATATACACCAGTTGGAGTAAGAATTGTGCAGGTGCAGAGGCACACAAGTTTTTATAGCCAAGGCATAGCAGCAATGTGTTGTTTGCCATCTAACACTTCCTCTCTAATTCTGTTGGCATACTGTTCAGTTTGAACTACAGTTTGAGATTAGCATATTGCTTATGCTCTGAATGCAAACACTTGATTTTTGTGAATTCTGAGGAACTTGCCAATTATATATTGTACTTGTTGATATCATGGTGTGGCTAGTGATATCATGCATATATACAATAAACCATTGCTACCTTTAACACTAATGCAATTGCAAATATACAATATCCACATAATATGATCATATCATGCAATAGGTGATAACTATCAAAGGACATCAAATTTAGATCATTGTCATTAGACCATAACACCATATATGTGCAACAATATCCAATTAAATAAACAAGTGGCGACAATATCTTCCATGCGAATTAACTCCAAAGGGTGAAGAAGGTTGGAAATGTCATAAGAAAAATAGTAAATACTATGATATGGTTCTTGAATCTGGTATCTGCAGTCATAGGTCTCCACATCTGCTAATGAAGAAATATATAGATCATTTTCCAAAATCCTAGGTATAAGTTGTTTGGCTGTAAAATATGCAGAGAAGTCAATTGTGTGGTACAGCCCCATAAATTGTGTACAACTTGAAAAACTGTGCAACATGCATCATAGTATTATCAGCAATGTTGGGCTTTGAAAAGAGCCCTGATTTTCATAGGTTCCTAAGTTACAACTTGTTATACAAGTCCTTACACAGACTATGTTGTCAACTCTGAAATGCTTAATTGAGTACACTGTCCTTCTCTTAGTGCCAGAATATAATCATGAAATAGGTTGCTACTACAAAACTAGACAATGGATCTTTTATAACAAACTAAATCAACAAGTGTTGATTGAAATGGAGCACAATAATATGTCAGTGGTAGCATACGCTTTTCCAAGTTACTTTACTTNTTGAAATGGAGCACAATAATATGTCAGTGGTAGCATACGCTTTTCCAAGTTACTCTACTTTCAATAGCTAAACCCTTTAATGTGGTGCAGTAAATGCAATCTTGT
>LPNX010906344.1:1434-36572 GCA_001517045.1 Pseudotsuga menziesii | reverse complement strand
GGATAGTAACTGCCCCGGACCCCTCTAAACCAGGGTCTCATTTCATATGCACCTCAAGGTTGTGATGCTCGAGGATGCATACCTCAAATTAACACAAATAACCAACATATCAAGATGGGTTCAGCGCATATCATACCGGGTGTAAATGAGGCTCTGCTAGTTATATTTTCAAGTTGAATTCTGCATAGGATCACATACATACAAAATGAAAAGAAGAAGAACAGAAGCCAGTGAGAAAAAGGATGGTAACTGACGCAGACCCATCTAAACCAGGGGCTCATTTCATATGCACATCAAGGTTATGAAGCTCAAGGATGCATGTCTCAAATTCACACAAATCGCCAACATATCAAGATGGGTTCGGTACATATCCTATCCGAGTGTAAATGGGTCTATGCCAGTTACAATTTCAGGATGAATTCTACGAGGGGTAGCATATACATGAGATGAAAAGTAAAAAAAGACCAATGAGAAATTGATAGGGTGTTACCGTATCCCAGATCTGAAGTTTAATGGGCTTGTTGCCAATGGTGATCATGCATGCCCCAAATTCCACCCCGATTGTCAAGTCATGCACTGGCCAGAACCTCTTGTCCGTGGGTAGCATATACTGGCTCTGCAGTGAGTTGAGTTGTGCGATCTGTGTTTCCATTAGGTAGGCCAAACAGACAGCCTTCTCACGGTATTATGCTAAAAGGTGAATCCTTGGCATGTATGGCATTTGTAGGTTCCGTGCCCTATGTCACTTTTGGCTTTTCTTTGTTTGTTTGAATGAGGCCTTCACTCTTGTATCCTCTAATCAAGTGCAAAGGATATATGAAGGTATAGGGTCACTAGCTTGCTACTAACGGGTTCATATATAGGAAAGTTCTCATGGTTAATTATATGTTGTTGCCACTAGGTTATTTAGCCCTTGCACCACCATGAGTTATATGCTAGCTTCTAAAAGCACATTATTGTTGTTGTTTAATACTTGAAAACTTCCAAGGATTGAGAAGGGACACAACCCCTTGATTCTCTCACACATGTAGCAGGTTGTCTAGAAGAGTAATTGAGGTCAACGACTCGAAATCTAAAATATTTTCTTGCTCACTTTCAATATTAGTCAATGGAGCATATCACACATAAATAATCTAAAGACCATGTTTAAATTGAAGTATGCCATATTCAACCTTAAGGCTTAAGAAAATCACATTAATTTAAACATGCATAAATCAATTGTAGTATGTTCATTGAAAATCATAAAGTTCCATGGAAGCCTTAGTCTTTAGGGAAAAAATATGCCATATCTAATATGAGATGGTCCATTATACAATATACTAGCCCATCGTCACCCCAAAACTAAGAAGTTTTGTACATCCTAGTGCAAACAAAATGTCCCCTCAAAATTGATTATTTGTCCTACTTGCCCATAATTTTATCTTTGCATGATAAGTGCGAGAGTGAGTGTGTGAGATAATGAACCTAGGTCTTAAAGGCGTCGTCGCTTAAGCGACTCTTATGAGAATAGCCGTCGCATAACCGACGCTTAACCGACGGTTATGAGAATAGCCGTCGCTTAACCGACGCTTGTGGCCACATTTACAAAAAAAAATGTATCCTTGTGATTTTTGGTAAGTTTAAAAAGAGAAATCCACGCGCCGTCGGATTTTGGATCGAAATGTAGTAGTGTAAGTTGTTGGTTGTCTCCAAGTAGATGTAAGGACTCAACAAATTAATCAAAAAATGGTGGCAAACTTCGCATCAACATAGTAACCATATCCTCATCATCCACCGGCTTCTTAATAGCAAAAATTTGATCATTAAGATCCTTCAAGTGCAATAAATATTTAGAGATTGATCCTCCTTCCTGCAACTTGGTCGAAAAGTTAAAACAAAAGATTTTTAAAATACAATGACCACCCAACTTCTAATGCTTGATACTTATTTTGGATATTTGTCCACAATACAGGTGCTACAATGGAATTGCTTACTTCTGGAATTAATGTTTCTGCCAGTGACAGTTTGAGAAGCACAAGTGCCTCTTTATGTCTTTTATCATAGTTTTCGGGATAATTTGTTGGTCTGTATTATTTACCTAAGATGGTTTGTTCAAGATCTCTAAATTCAATAATGGTCAGTATCTTATGACTCCACAAACTGTAATTCTATCCCATCAATTTTTCACACTTTGGAAAGAGTAAATGATGCTAACTAGCCATTACTAATACAAATCGAATAGTGAAGAGTACAATTTAGCACAGGATTACTACCACTGAGAGTAATCCATCCAAACAGTTTAGAAAACCTCCTTCGTGTTGACAGTAGCTTTGAATTTCCACTCAGTGGTTGGTAAATACTTCCACTCTCAAATTCGCAGCAGGTCATCAATCCTTCACACAGTAGTTTCATGGTCAAGACCAAGGTGGTGGCTAATCCTCGATGAGATTACTTTTATCATGCAGCTACACCACAAGATCACAGCTGTTGGCCCAATGAAAACTCCTTGATTTAGCAGCATATCAGGTCATAGCAGCTCTGAATATCTACTTGCCTATATCGATATTACAATAAGCAGATTTTCTAAAGTTCAAAGTCTACCATCAATAGTAGAAATTCCAGAAAATGAAAAACATGGTCAAGATTTATCATAAAAGAAAAGTTGATAGGGATAAATACAATGAATGAACTCAAAATGACACATTAAGAACCAATGACACCCCTACTGGTAAAAGGTAGTATTTACATTGACAAATTCCACTCACTATGTCCTTTCAATTTTCAAGTACATATAACACTTGAAGAGATCTCTAAGGATTTAGGTTTAAAAACTTCAAGATCTGGGCAATTATTTATTCCATCACTACCTCACTAGTGCAGCCAAACAATCCCTTATGATTTGGATAGTGTCATCATTGCTAGTTTTGATATAATATATGAATAAAATTTTAATAGTTGTGGATACAAATTTTAGAATCCAAAATAAGTGGAAGCTATAAAATACAAAGAAATGTTTTTAAGGCCACCAAAGAAGATATCTAAATCATAGGATATGTGAATAACGAAAGTAGTTCCTTATTAAAAGGAAGTTTAGTCATTAAGTTGAGGAAAAAAATGAAATTTACTTTGAAAAACTATAGAGATGTTGGTAGTAGCAATGATCCAAAGAGGATTCACATAGATGCAATACATGCAGAAAAAATAGCAGCATAGCGGTAGTAAAATCACACAGCAGTAGTAGAAGCATTCACATAGATGCAATTCGTGAAAAAAAACATTGATTTCAAGCTGAAGTCTATCCAAATTGAAGCCTATGATCATTATGTTGTAACCCAAAAATAGAAGGAAGAATCTTGGACCACCCTAAATGTCCAAACTAGTAATGCCAATGGCCTTTTTGTTGGGATACCTACCACTTATAGAATGCAGAAGAAGATAGAAGACGTCATTTACCCACCTGCATCCCACCCAACACTAGAGATAGAAGAAAATGAGGAAGATGAAAATGAATCCTCTTAGGAAGGATCTTGATAGTCTAATGGTGCCACTATGGCATCAAAATACAATGGATTCTTTATTGAAGCTAGCTTTTCTTGTATTATTAGAATATTTACTACAAAGTTTGTTTTTTACTAGGGTAGTATGTCAGAATCTCTACTAGCAAGCCCGTTTTGAAAAAGATAGATGTATGTTGGATTTTGAACTACTATTGCCAAAGGACAGTTTTGAATTTCCATGTTACACTGGAAATTTTGGTAAATGGGACATTCTAGTGTGTTTCAAATCAATTCAATTACATGTTTCTGTATGAATCAATGAATATTTATGTGAGGATAGGCAGTTAAACCACTATCAGTATCCAAGAGATGGTATAGTTGAAAGAGTGTGGTATGTAAGTATTGCATGGGTACCCTCTATCATGCACATCCTGTAATATATATTTGTTGGAACATTAAAATGGTGTTCCATGTTCTCTTCACTCTCATGTTTGTGAATGTGTGCATATACTCTTTTAAACCAACAAGATTCAAGTTTTGCACTTCCAGTTTCACTTTAGGTGTTATTTACAAAAGTGCTATGGAATTATCTTTTCTCCAGCATTGTGGATAATGTTGTATTCTAGCACTTTTGGTTGGATGTGTACATTCATTTCTAATGAAATTGTAGTTAGAGATGCATGTTAGATCCCCTTGCTGCAACAACGATTGCTTAAGGGAAATTCTGCTCTTTGATCTAATTGCGGACAATAAGGAGTGTTGTAACTATATCCTTGATCCAGTTGAGGCCAGCACATATGTTTTGGCTATAAGTATAAGCTCCAACTATGCAAAAGTATCATATTGTCAAATACCTCACCTTGAGTTGGTCAAGGCTAGCTAAGCCATACTATGATGCATATAATAATCACCTTGATCTAACCGTGGTGAGAAAGGAATTTTTTGTTGCAGGTTTGCATGTTTCTTCTCACCTTGAGTTAGTCAGGGTATAGCCACAAATTTCTGGGTTTGGATGGAAAAAATTGTTCTAAAGTATTGAATCCATTGTCACCGAATTGCCTATCACCTAGTTCTGTAGCAACTTTCTCAAACTCCTGAAGATTTGAGATCACCGAATTGCCAAATCCCATGAAATCATGAAAGCCACTATCAATGGATGGCATGCTTTGGTCATTATTTGCACCCTCATCTGTGTTAACTACACTATCATGAAAAAACGTGGACCGCCTATCTATCTCCCATCCCCTGGCTGGCAATATTGATGGTGAGAATCTTAGCGAGATCAATGAAGTATACCAGGTCTTTGTGCCAGCCAGTTGCATTTGAAGAAAGAATTTCAAATTCTCATCAGCGATGCCTTCAAGGACATACCCTGATATCAACACATCGATTGTAATCACTAATCAGGTTAGGCTGAACACTTTTTACTTGCATTCGATGAAAGAGATTCAAGGCCTCGTCACACTGCCAACTGTATGAATAGCCTGTAATAATCACACTCTACGACACCACATCTCTTTCAGTCATTTTGTCAAACAGTTTGCATGCATCCTCTAAAATCCCACATTTGCATACATATCCATGAGCGTGTTACCCAAACAAATCCTGGAGATCAAATCCCATTCTAAGAATGTAACCATGTACCTTGATGCAAAATATTGAATTTCAGACCTGTCTCTGCAATCTTGGAATTCTAGTGTCTATTATCACAGTTTTAAATCAAAGTAATTCATTGATTTTATAAAAAATTGCAGGGTTTCTTTCTTTCATTTTTGAGACTGAGCATAAAACAAATTACCACCACAATTAACAACCAAGCCTTACTTCCAGCAATGGTATACTTAATCCTGAACGGATTTAGAAACTACTAAAGCAGAGATGGCTTCTTCTCGCGGAATCTCTTTGGCATGCTTGGGATCTACAACAACTCATAGGAGGGAATAACATAATAGTGGCAAAGATGAAATGATTGGGGTACATACCCGTTTGTAGCATTCCATAGAATTAAGCCGACGCCTCCTGTTTATGTCCATATCTTGAAGAGGCTGCAATTATGGCAGTCCATGCCACCACATCTTGATTGCACATTTCGTCAAACATTTGGTGAACATCAGCCAAATATCCTACCACGGCATACACAGTGACAAATTTAGGATTTTAGACATTATTCAAAACCCAAATCCTGAAAAAGCCATATTTAATTTTAAACTTGATTCATAATATTGTTTAACCATTCCTTTGTCGTGTGATCACTACAAAGCTTACCTGATTTGTCGGCGTTGATCTGGATCTGAGTTTGTTGGTTCTCTGTTTTCACGATTCTCAGCTTGCAACGATTATGGGTTAAGGAGAATAAGCATCATATTTGAATTCTTCTCATATTTCAAGAATTTTTTGTCTTTTGTATAATGATATCAGTCGTTGTTTGGATTAGTCCGTTGGGTTTATCTCTTTGCTATAGGGAATGGACACTGGCGCTCTTCACTCTTTGCTGTGGTTCCTCTTCCTGCTATGCTCTAAGGATTTCGGCCACTATGGTATACTCTAAATGAGGTATAAATCCAACCAAGAAGCTTAAAAGTCGAAGCTATGATCTAGTAGAATTCTTATAATTGCAAGGGTATCCATCCGGTGACAGGTTTGAGGGGTAGTCAGTCAGGTCCAGATGCCAGTAAGGTTATCCCCTGAGCTACCTATATTTATTTTATTTAAATGGTTGAAGCTTATGAGCAGCGGAAATATGAAGAAGGCCTCAATGAGTCTTTAAAATAGAGCCTGAAGGTTCTGGAGCAGAATAAGAAGAATGGAGTGCAGATAAAGAGGAAGTATGGAGATTGGGTTTCTTGTTAATGAATATTTTGTGGTTCAATTGTACCTCTAGAACATATTCATATTTTAAATGAAAAAATGACTGTTCCTTTATGAAGATACCTGTTTCATTCATAACAAGATTAAAATGTACTATTTGAGCTCACTCCATGCAGTTTGCAAGGAATATCTCCAACTATTTGATATTAAATCTTCACACCACTTGTATTTCTATTGCAAAGGTCATTTGGGTTTTTTGGGAAGAGATAGGAACCTATCAAGCTAAGAAGAAACACCCATCCTCTAGGAAACCATTGTTCCCAGACCATTCAGAAGGTTTTATGCAATATTTAATAAGCACATGCATCAATGAATAACTCTCAACTTAGGGAAGCCTCTAATGCTTGTTTCATGGTGAAAAATGAAATGTGAAGGTGTAGATGCTTTCTATGTGGAACTCCCTAGGCTAAGAAAAGATAACTGGCAGCTAGCACATTCCCCAAGGATAAGAAGACCTATTATTAGGATAGTCTAACTTGAAGGGGCCTCTCTATATATTTTAATATGGTTATTTTTGGAGGAAGCATGGATATAGCCCGTAAAATAAGGACGTCCCACATGGAGGGATATCATGAGATATTTCACATGGTTCAAGGTATGTCTCACATATTTAGAGGCATGATAAATCATCTAATCGATTATTGGCATGATTTACAAAGAAAAGAGGAGGAACTCCCTTCATAAGTCAATGGCATTTTCTCTCCAAAGATAAGATCAAATACCATGACTCAAGGGAACACTGTAAATTGGAAAGTGACAAGTGGTGGCAAGAAAGAATTCAAACCCTATTATATGAAATTTTCTCCCTTCAATGAGGAGAAGCCAGTTTTGAGGAGGCTTTTAGTGGCCCTTGAAGCATGGATCTAGAAGCTGCTAAATGTCTTTTACTTTTATTATTGGTTATCGGAGAGAAAAGTGGATATAGAATCCACTTATTGATATTTTATTTCAAGGTAAGTTGAGTTAAATTTAGAGGCTAGGAGGCCCTTTATATTTATTAAAGTCTTGTAGTTCAATTATGCCCTTTGTAAAAGTACCATGAATCTTCCAACTAAAAGACTATTTCTTTCTCATTCTTGTAGCTTGAAAGTGTGCAATTTTAGAGGTGCATTGGTCCTATAATTTCCATAGCTAAATGGGATTAAAAGGGACATACCAACCTCTATTGCTCCTTAGATAGTGATAGGACAATCATTTGTCAACCCACTTTAAAGCCTCTCAGAGGTTTTCAAGCATAAAATTTCCTCAACAATATTTGTCAGGTGGGCCTTATTTCCTTATATGTTTAAATTATGTGGCGAGTCTATGATGTCATACAATGAAAACTAACCTCAAATCTTGTTCATAGATAGCCTAATGAGAGAGAAATGATGGCACATGTACTATAGGAGGAGACAAACAAATATGCCTAGCCCAAAACGGGAAATACTATCCATCCCTCATCCATATATATACAGAACATTGAATAAAGCATAAATAGATAGAGGGATCCATTTGGAGTGATCCTAGAGTCTACAAATAAATAGTGATTGATGGATGTAAGCAATATAATTTATAGATTCAAGGAGAGGGATTCATAAACTCTATAAATGGATGTAGTTTAAAATTTGCAGTGATTCCTGTGTGCTAAAATATTTAAGAGTGGGAGGGATATGGTGCATTGATATCTTGGTTTTCCCTTACCGTAACATGCCTATAGGGATTGATATAGCATCAAAGAATCATCTTCACTATCATGAAAATGTTCTGCAAATATAAGAAATGATATTTGTCAATTGTTGTCTAGGAAATTTAGGAGTTCTGAGATAGTAGATGGAAGGATTATGCAGTTAAATAATATATTCCATCGCTAGAATACGATTGGATTTAAATGGGGAAAATGCAAGGAAATAAAGAGAGTAGTTGTTGAATGAATTGTAGAGAAAGCTTGTCAAAGATGGCCAAATACACATTCTGAATCATAATTAGGTGTAGCAATTTGTATTCACTCCAAAATAATGGTATGTATGATGACAATGAGGATGAGGTTGTTATTTTTCATGAGGTAATAATGTGTAATTTCACATCAAGGAATTGTGATTATTGTATAAATTCGATCAATGCATAAGGTCCTAATTTTATTAGGATGGTATCCAATTAACATTGATGTGGCCTCATGCAAAGAGGTTTGACAAACAATTTCTCTGATCAGGATCTTGTTTGGAACTCATTCAAATAAGATGTGCGGGGACATATAAATGCCATACAACCTAATATAAATAACAATGTGTTTTACATACCATGTGTCTATCAATTCTAATACTTCAATGAAAGCTACATTGAAATGGGGGCAAGCGACATGATGTAACTTATAGTGCACTGTTATGCTGCACTTCTACCCAACGCACCTTCAGATGTGCCCGGCATATGTAATTTATATGTATGTAGTTTTTCATTAAGACATTTATATGGCCATTTTGAATATGTAATTTCTCTCCATCATCAGTCCAATCAAATCGAGCAAACAAAAATAAAATGTTTAGAACTAGCATTGCACACCTTCCAAAAATAGTTGTATTGCAATTTCCATGGTTTCTATGTCGAGTCCTCTCTCTCTATTTGCAAGTTTTCAAATTCGCTACAAGAAGATGATGTAGAGAAAAAAAATATGATTTAGATTTTGTATGCCTCTATTCTTGACTTATTCGAAGTTTTGTACCTTGGCATAAGAATGTATGATTAGAGATGCTTTTCCTATACTTTTTTTATTATTATCTCTTATCAGTTTTAACATTAGAAGAAATGGTGCAGAGAAAACCAGTATATGTAGAGCTGGTGTATCTACTCTATGTTTCTTGTTAGTTATGTCATAACAATAATTAATGTATAGCTACTATCCCTCTACATTCTTATTCCTAGAAATTTTCTCACTGAAAATAAAGGAGAACAATTATTTTCCCAACCCAATAGCCCCTATCACAACCAATTTGTCCAATAATAATTTGATTCTTGTCAACCTCCACAATGCAGTTAGACGAAGTGTTAAAAAAACAAAAAATCATTGAAGAGGGGAAATGTTTCAATTGAAAAGGGATGTAATATAATACGAAACAAGATAAGGGATACCATCTATCACTAAGAGACAAGACTATTAGGAATATCCTAGTTAAAAGGGCACTCTACATTAAAGGTTAACATATGGAAACCAACACATATTTCAATGTCATAAGAGATCTAAGGAGAAGAGTGACCAACCTATAGGATATTTGGGGACTTATTCACATATTCTCTGGATATTTCTCTTGTAGACATCCCTCATCTTGGTTAGTTTTGACATTTTGTTACTCTACACCAAGATACCAGTAGTCAAGCCGATTGATGTAATAAAAACATAACACACAAGGAGATAACAAAATTCGTAATAATGTGTCTTAAATCCACTTACTTTGGTTATAAGGGTGTAATATATGAGTAGACTCATGTTTTTGTGACGGGATCACCACTTTTCTCAATGGTTGCAAACATCTATATAGAGAACTTTTAATCAAGATCCCTCAATTCCTTTCCCATAAACTTAAAAGAATGGAAGCAATATGTTGATGATTTTTTTTTTTGAAATGGAGTTGTGGAATAAATAAGCTTAATTACTTTTTAGGAACCTCAACAACATCACTAAACATAACAAGTTCATAGGAAAAGACAACCAGTTATCCTTCCCCAATGTTCTTCTAACAAAGAAATAAAATGGGAGACTAGGGTATCAAGTATATCGCAATAAAACCAACACTCATATATACCTACGTGCATATTCCCACCACCATACATTGCAGGATACTAGTGTCATTAAAACTCTAGATGCAAGGGCTTCTAGAATCTCAAACTCCAAACAACTGAACCAAGAGATGGACCACCTTCGAAAGGTATTCATGATGAATGGATACCATAAGTATCACATTAACAAGGAAATCCTTCAGGAAGGTAATAAAAGAAAAACTAAAAATTCAAGTAGAAAGCCCTGAGATCTTAGTGTCATACATTAAAGGAATCATTGATTAGATTGCGAAGGTTCTACATTCTACATGAACATTCTACATTTTGGATTATATTTACATGTATTGTTGTTGATGTATAACTATGATATATTTATAATTTTATTTTTTATATCTATATACGGAGATCATACCATTGATATATATATATGAACAATATTTGAGGTTAGTTTTCATTGTATGACATCATAGACTTGACACATAATTTAAACATACAAGGAAATAAGGCCCACCTGACAAATATTGTTGAGGAAATTTAATGCTTGAAAACTTTTGAGAGGCTTTAAAGTGGGTTGACAAATGATTGTCCTGTCACTGTCTAGGGAGCAACAGAGGTTGGTATCTCCCTTTTAATCCCATTTAGCTATGGAAATTCTAGGACCAATGCACCTTTAAAATTGCATGCTTTCAAGCTAGAAGAATGAGAAAGAAATAGTTTTTTAGTTGGAAGATTCATGGTACTTTTACAAAGGGCATAACTGAACTACAGGACTTTAATAAATATAAAGGGCCTCCTAGCCTCTAAATTTAACTCAACTTACCTTGAAATAAAATATCAATAAGTGGATGCTATATCCACTTTTCTCTCCAATAACCAATAATAAAAATAAAACACATTTAGTAGCTTCTAGATCCATGCTTCAAGGGCCACTAAAAGCCTCCTCAAAACTGGCTTCTCCTCATTGAAGGGAGAAAATTGCATATAATAGGGTTTGAATGCTTTCTTGCCACCACTTGTCACTTTCCAATTTACAGTGTTCCCTTGAGTCTTGGTATTTGATCTTATCTTTGGAGATAAAATGCCATTGACTTATGAAGGGAGTTCCTCCTCTTTTCTTTGTAAATCATGCCAATAATCGATTAGATGATTTATCATGCCTCCAAATATGCGAGACATACCTTGAACCATGTGAAATATCTCATGATATCCCTCCAAATGTCCTCTTGTGTGGGATGTCCTTCTTTTACGGGCTATACCTATGCTTCCTCCAAAAATAACCATATTAAAATATATAGAGAGGCCCCTTCAAGTTAGACTATCCTCATAATAGGTCTTCTTAGCCTTGGGGAACGTGCTAGCTGCCAGTTATCTTTTCTTAGCCTAGGGAGTTCCACATAGAAAGCATCTACACCTTCACATTTCATTTTTCACCATGATACAAGCATTGGAGGCTTCCCTAAGTTGAGAGTTATTCATTGATGCATGTGCTTCTTAAATATTGCATAAAACCTTCTGAATGGTCTAGGAACAATGGTTTCCTAGAGGATGGGTGTTTCTTCTTAGCTTGATGGGTTCCTATCTCTTCCCAAATAACCCAAATGACCTTTGCAATAGAAATACAAGTGGTGTTAAGATTTGATATCGAATAGTTGGAGATATTCCTTGCTAACTGCATGGAGTGAGCTCAAATAGTACATTTTAATCTTGTTATGAATGAACCAGGTATCTTCATAAAGGAACAGTCATTTTTTCATTTAAAATATGAATAGGTCCTCGAGGTACAATTGAACCATAAAATATTCATTAACAAGAAACCCAATCTCCATACTTCCTCTTTATCTGCACTCCGTTCTTCTTATTCTGCTCTAGAGCCTTCAGGCTCTATTTTAAAGACTCATTGAGGCCTTCTTCATATTTCCGCTGATCATAAGCTTCAACCATTTGAATAAAATAAATATAGGTAGCTCAGGGGATAACCTTACTGGCATCTGGACCTGACTGACTACCCCTCAAACCTATTACCGGATGGATACCCTTGCAATTATACCAATTCTACTAGATCATAGCTTCAACTTTTAAGCTTCTTGGTTGTATTTATACCTCATTTAGAGCACACCATAGTGGTCAGAATCCTTAGAGCATAGAAGGCAGAGGAACCACAGCAAAGAGTGAAGAGCGCCAGTGTCCGTTCCCTATAGCAAAGAGATAAACCCAATGGACTAATCCAAACAACGACTGATATCATTATACAAAAGAAAAAAACTTCTTGAAATATGAGAAGAATTCAAATATGATGCTTATTCTCCTTAACCCATAATCGTTGCAAGCTAAGAATCGTGACAACAGAGAACCGACAAACTCAGGTCTAGATCAACGCCGACAAATCAGGTAATATTTGTAGTGATCACACGCCAAAGGAATGGTTAAACAATATTATGAATCAAGTTTAAAATTAAATATGGCTTTTTTAGGATTTGGGTTTTGAATAATGTCTAAAATCCTAAATTTGTCACTGTGTATGCCGTGGTAGGATGTTTGGCTGATGTTCACCAAATGTTTGACGAAATGCGCAATCAAGATGTGGTGGCATGGACTACCATAATTGCAGCCTCTTTAAGATATGGACATAAACAGGAGGCATTGGCTTAATTCTATGGAATGCTACAGACAGGTATGCACCCCAATCATTTCATCTTTGTCACTATTATGTTATTCCCTCCTATAAGTTGTTGTAGATCCCAAGCATGCCAAAGACATTCCGCGAGAAGAAGCCATCTCTACTTTAGTCATTTCTAAATCCATTCAGGCTTAAGTATACCATTGCTGGAAGTAAGGCTTGGTTGTTAATTGTGGTGGTAATTTGTTTTATGCTCAGTCTCAAAAAAAAAAAAGCAACCTTGCAATTTGTTATAAAATCAATGAATTACTTTGATTTAAAACCATGATAATAGAGACTAGAATTCCAAGATTGCAGAGACAGGTCTGAAATTCAAGATTTTGCATCAAGGTACATGGTTACATTCTTATTCTTAGAATGGGATTTGATCTCCAGGATTTGTTTGGGTGACGCGCTCACGGATATGTATGCAAATGTGGGATTTTAGAGGATGCATGCAAACTGTTTGACAGAATGACTGAAAGAGATGTGGTGTCGTAGAGTGTGATTATTACAGGCTATTCATACAGTTGGCAGTGTGACAAGGCCTTGAATCTCTTTCATCGAATGGAAGTAGAAAGTGCTCAGCCTAACCTGATTAGTGATTACAATTGATGTGATGATATCAGGGTATGTCCTTAAAGGCATCGCTGACGAGGCTTTGAAATTATTTCTTCAAATGCAACTGGCTGGAACAAAGACCTTGTATACTTCATTGATCTTGCTAATATTCTCACCATCAATCTTGCCAGCCAAAGGATGGGAGATAGATAGGCGGTCCACGTTTTTTCATGATAGTGTAGTTAACATAGACGAGGGTGCAAATAATGACCAAAGCATGCCATCCATTGATAGTGGCTTTCATGATTTCATGGGATTTGGCAATTCGGTGATCTCAAATCTTCAGGAGTTTGAGAAAGTTGCTACAGAAATCGGTGATAGGCAATTCGGTGACAATGGATTCAATACTTTAGAAAAAAAATTTCCATCCAAACCCAGAAATTTGTGGCTATACCCTGACTAACTCAAGGTGAGAATCTATTTTCTTTGTCTATTATTTTAGCAGGGGATAGTGACAAAGTTATTGATGCTTGTATGATGGGAATGATGGATGGGTTCCATCCAAAGCCTAAAGACCCTAATGTACTATTCAATTATATAGATTTCATTGCTAATTCTGTCCATGAGCAGTTGTCTTTGCTAAAGAGAAAATGTATAGATACCAGGCCTACTTAGTGTATCTTGTCCTATTTCATCACCCTCATTGTCATCATCGACACCAACTCCTATTCACAAAGGAATGTTGGTGGATAGAGCTCCGGTTGGATTGTAATGGGATTCAATTAAAAAACTCATAGGATTTTTTATGTGCCAACCATTCCCCTATGTACCAAATAAATCCAAATCAAAGTAGAAAACGATAGAGTGATCATGAACAAATAAATAACGAGGACAACAAGGGCTGGAAAAAAGTCCACTTCACCCATAGTTTCTTAAACACTTTTGGTGGGTGAAACACCTTTAGTGGTTCCTTTGAGGGGGGGTGGAGGGGGAATTGAATCTCCATCAAAGATTTATACTATATACTGAAATATTACATATATAGGTTTCTAGTGTTCCAACAACCACTTCTTTAGAATTTTTCTATTGAAAAATTTACCCATGAACCTACCTACAAGTGCCTTTTCCATCAAACCCTGAACTTTTTATAGTTGCACATCATGTTCGGCCACATTCTTAACTTGTTCATGTCTAAATTTGATGCATTTCTTATTACAAAACATATAACAATATAAGATTTCAAGGAAAGAATTACAAACTATTTAGCTCAAAGAAACTCTCCCTTTGATTATTATCATAACCATCAAATTGCACATAAGCTATGTATCCTAGGGCTTATGCTGTCGACCCCCTGTCGAAGCTTTACTGCCAAAAATAATATATCTTTTACAACACTCAGCAATCATTGTCCATTAAAGGCTTAGCAATAATTATCCATTAAAGGCCATAATGCTCAAGAATATCAAAATGTTTAACAAGAAGTGGATGCTAGCTTGGAAACAAAGGGTATCAAGCATAACCATGGCCATGTTGCTGCAATGAACATTTGTTTCTTCCAATACATTTTACTGTATAGCTATTGTTTGGGTTTTGACATGAATTTAGTGGTCATTCAGCATGTGTAACATGTTATATAAAGTTACTTATTGGGTAAAAGTAAAGGAAATCCATCAAATGCACATGAATATGCAGATAGATTCCTAGGTACTTGCTGAAGACTTAACATTTATTTTCTTAATTGATTGAGCCAATCACAGACCCAAAAGAACATAAAAATATCAACAAATGAATATACACAAATCCTATTTTGGCTTACAGTTTAATATTATCTTTATCAAGTTCTTCTCTATGGTGCCCTGACTAGTTCAAATTCCCGATAACTGACCAGGTGCCTCCATTCAAAGAATGGCCCTCAGTGTTGAATTTTAGCATTAGCATGAATTCTTTAAAATTTTGCAGACCGAAAGATAACAAAAGACAAGTGCAGTAGAAACATCAACAACATCACACACACTGAACACAATAGTTTTTCACAAGGAAACCTTTAAAGGACAAAAAACCCAAACGAATTAGTAACTCATCTCTTAAATGAGATGACCGAGTCTTCAATAATTTTCAAACCCTAAATGGTTTGAATCCTTGATCAACCAAATCCACAAAAGATAATTTTTAACAACAAAACCATAATTAGGGTTTTCTGCCCTAACTCACTTTACTGCCCGAATTTTGTTGTTAGTGCTTCCCGAATTTGTTTGGGATGTTGTTGCCAATAAAGGAGGCCACCAACAAGGGTTGGGGCAGCCTTTGCTGCTGCCCTAGAATTCCACCGAGAGTAAGCAGTGAGGGTATGCTACTACCCTAGGTCCACACTGTGAGCACAAGGAAATGGATCAGTGACTGTTGCTACTTGTGGATCGTAGCAGTTCGTGACCACTGATGTGGATTGTATCCTGTACAAGGAGAATCCCTAGTGAGCTAGGAAACCACACTAGGATAGCGAAAAGAGATAAAGAAAGAATGATAAAGAAAGAGCCCAGCCACAAAAATCTCCTCTCAGAAGCAACGGATAATCTTAGTCATGAATCTTTCCTCAATCCAAGAAGGAGCAGTGAAGTGATGAAAGTTGTTGTGTGTTAAAATGAATTGCAAGTGGAATTTATCTATAGGCTTTCAAACATTTGGGTTGGTCCCACATAATTAGGAGTTGAAATTATGGTTTGTATCTTTTTCCTCTTTACCCTTTTGACTTTAATATTTTGTGGTACAAAAAGTCTTTTTGCATTTTGACTTGTGCCACTTGGTCTTTCAAATGGACCAAGGCTTAGGGTTAGATGGGCCTCCAAGTATTTTGTGGTCAAAGTAAGTGGTCTCTAGGGTCCTTCATGCCCACTCAAAGCACATCATCATAAATAAGGAGAATTACTAAATGCTTTAACTTGATCTTCTTGTGCCACCAAGATCAGGTGCTAGGTCTCTTAACTAGGGGTAGCTAATACCCAGAGAAGGTATAATAGCCCATAGATAAAGGAGAGGAGTGCATCACATGCCTAGACCCGGTCTAGGGCTTATGGTGATGACCTGGTAACTAACCAGGTGCCTCAGCCCTAGGATGCATCAAATGACTTAATGTCAAATACTTGGTAACTGACAAAGTGCCTCCATTCTCCTGAAGAATGGCCCTTAGCCCAGGCTGAGTCCCCCAGTCCCAGACTGGTTCAAATTTCTAGTAACTAATGAAGTACCTTCATTCAGTGAAAGGCCCTCAGTTCTAGGATGAGATCCCCAGTCCCACCCCAGTCCCAAACTGGGTCAATTTCTTGGTAACTGATCAGCCTCCATTCTCCTATAGAATGGCCCTCAGCCCTAGGCTAAGTTCCCTAGTCCCAAACTGGTTCAAATTCCTGGTAACTTACCGAGTGCCTCCATTGAAAGAATGGCCCTTGGTGTTGAATTTTAGCATTAGCATGAATTATTTAAAATTTTGTCAATCGAAAGATAACAAAAGAAAAGAAAAGTGCAGTAGAAACATCAACAACATCACACACACTGAACACAATAGTTTTGCATGGGGAAACCTTTAAAGGACAAAAACCCCAACAACCCTGCTGCTGCTCGAGCCTACTTTTGCTGCCCGAGACTTTGCTGTTACTGCCCGACAGTCTACTGCTGCTACCCGAGCTACTGTAGGAGCTGCTCGGGATAGACAATATCCAAGAGGAGGGTGAAATGATGCTACTGTTGAAGAATCTGAGGCTACCTGTGATGGAATGTTGCTTCCCATGAATGTATGATGCTCCCCGTGAAGATTCTAAGGGTTGTCGTGAAGGTGAATAGGCCGAGGGTTAAACCCTAGCTAGTGAAAAGATGAAGATGGTGCTACAAGAGATCACCATGGAACCCTAGCTTGGGGTTACACTATAACAAGAGTGGGTGTCATGAGTCATAGATGATCCACCTTGCCTTTGCTTGCTTCTTCTTAAAGGAAATGCTTCAAACATTAGATGTAGGTTCTTCTGTGGCATTAAGAACCAAATCATCTAGGTCATTCTCTTCTAAGGTGTCCATAAGCCTGGGTTTCCATGAGTTGTAGTTGGCTGACCCCTCAAGCCTTTCTTCTGGTCCGAAGATGTTGGTGGCCATCTCTGATTAACTAGTCCACTATCTTAGTTTGCAGATGTCCCAAGGTTTAGGAGTATTACAGTAATTTGCTCTCTTACTGCAATATTCACATGCAAAGCTCTGATACCATGTTGAATTTTAACATGTGCATGTCATTCTTAAGAAATTGCAGACTGTAATATAGATAGATATTGAAAAGTAAACAGGAGTGAGACAAGTGCAGTAGTCAACCAAGCATCACACAATTGAACACATGAATTTTCACGGGGATACCTTTAAAGGACAAAAAACCCAAAAGCATTAGTAATTCATCCCTTAAATGAGATGACTGAGTTTGTTCATTAAAAGAAGAGAATTGATCTCAGAATTCCGAGATGAATGTACATGAAAAAAATTCAAGTATAATGAAGCCCTAGCAGGCTTACTGCTGCTACCATATGCTGCCACGTGGAGGGTGAGTAAAACCCTAACCACCTGTGAACATCAACTTACTGCCCAAATTCACTGCTGCCAGAGTTCCACTGCTACCCAAATTTCCTTCACAGAACGTGAATTTTACATCAAAATACAAATTAGGGCTTTCTTCCCTAATTCTTCCTGCTATCCAGAAAATCTAAATATGCAGCCCAGATTTGTTGTTACTTGCGTGGACTTCCCAGATTTGTTTTCGGATCTACAACTTCTTGCCTGGAGCTGCCCGGATCTAATGCTGCCTTCCCAGACCCTATTTTTCTGCTGCCACTGTTCATGACTGCTTGCCCGGATCTGCCCGTAATTAAACCGAGCCTTCCCGAGAAGTTCCTGTACCTGCCCAAGTCCTCTGTCTACTTTCCTGAGATCTCAGTCTGCCTGCCCGGACTATTTCTTCTTGCCCGTAGCTTGCCCAGACACTACTATAGGAAAATAAGTACTGTTTTGTATAACGATCCTATACAAAAGAGTGCACTAAATTATGCCCAATAGAGTTGCTAGTTTTGTTGTGTAAATTTTTTTCTAAAAACAAAGGATGTCTGCTAATAGATAAAGGGAGAGGCCATTGCTGTTATTCCCCTAGGATAATTGGTCTTGAATCAAGAACTTAAATAAAATCTAAGAGGAAAAATTGAATCAATCAATAAAGTGGATGTTGTGATGGTGACTCTTGAAAAGTGTTACTGTTTTGAATTTGATGACTCCAACCTTAAAACCTTCACTGCCAGGAGAGAAAGGGGTTTTGTTTTTGTGTAATAATTTTCTGTTCCATAGTTGGGCAGTTCAAACAAGTATAATGGTAGAGGAAAGGAAGAAGGCCACCTTGTAGTATCCTGTTACATACGACGGTGTCAATTTACTCCACAGTGAGCCAATATTTGTTTTCGTTTTGTAAACTAGAGACTAAAAAGAGCAAGGCACAAACCTATGAGAGATCAACCGAGCACCTACCATTTCACCAATCAAGCTTGCAAGTTTTGGAGCAATATCTTTTGCATCTTTGACAAAAGGTAAGAATGAAGTTTTTTTCGATATTCTGAAAGTTCTATAACCCTCTGTGCAAACTGCTCGATGTTTATTAAATCAATAGGAGAAATATCTTGACCTGACATCACAAAACATAATTATAAAATGTCACAAAAAGGGTGAATCAAAATTACAGCAATCCACATGATTCCATTTCAGCAAATGATCAAATTTTTCATCCAACAAATAAAGGTGTACCCATAGAAGCCTTAGAAGCCTCAATAATATCCTTAGCTTTGTCTTCATCACCAGTTAATTATGTCAACTCAGATAAGGAATCCTCTGACAAAGTGGACTTATCCTTCACAAATTTTGCTACTCTTGCATAGATATAGTTGTCATTGACAATCTTCACCAGCTCAGGAAAATGCCACGAGTACCACTCCCTATGGATATGCCACTATATTAGTTAGCAATAAAAAGGCTAAATAGAAAGAGGAATAAAATAATGCATTAGAAAGAACCATATCCATTGCAGTATATGTTGAATCGAGCAAACTCTTAATATGATGTTTAAAATCAAAAAATTAAGCAACTCAGTAAATTTCCCAAGCAATTTGATATTTATTATAAAATAATCAAGATGTCAATAGCTACTCTATCCAATCTTTTGAAGCTGCTAGGGCTGTTTGTATAATGAAATCGAAGCTGGTCGATACTGCTCTTCAAAATGGGGTGTCGCCATGTTGATGACCCAGGTTCAAACCCCAAGGGGCATACAGCTCTGGAAATAAAGTTGTTGGCCAAGTTTGGCAGTGTTCCATATGCAGCATTCATTAAATGAAAACATACTTATCTCAGACAAACTATAATAAAATGTGTTATAACTCATAATCCTCTTAAAACAAGTTTCTGGTATGTGATGGAATGGGTATGTGGAGACATGTACCCAGTTCAGTCTAGAGAACCCCCAAAATTTCAGGGGACAACACAGAACATTGGTGTAGGACATATCGGGCCCTGCCCCAAATATATACACATTAAAAAATCCATTGATGCCTAAAGTTTTAGACTTTTAAAATAATCATTAATAATTCCAGAATGCAATCTAGTTTTTTCATGGATGCAATCTAAAATTTCCTAGCCTAGGTGACTACTGTCCTTGTGTCCTCCATCAAATCAATTAATTCCAGAATTTAAATAATGCAGAAAAAATAATTTCTAATCATATCATCAATCACAAATCTGTGTTTTTTCATGGATGCACTGTAAAATTTCCTAGCCTAGTTGACTGTTGTCCTTGTGTCCTATATCAAATCAATTTATTGTTGAAATTAATCAATGTAGAAAATTTAAATCCTGAATATAGCATCAATCACACTATGTATAGCTGGAAACTGTAAAGAGTGGAAGCATAAAAAAAATTCATACATAAACAGGTAATTTCTCCTACAAAATCAGCTTTTCATTCCTTAATCAAAGATTAGTAATTACAAGGAAACCTCCACAAACTGCTGAAACTTAGCAACTGTATGGCTTGCTGAGAAGGTGCAGCCAACATAGAAACCAAAGGAACAGTGGTATGGTGCTAGATTTGTGATTAGATTCATCAATAAGTGAATATCTATCATCATCAACAATAGGCTTATTACTATTGTCACTATCCATGCCAACTCCAAGGTCATCTTCTTCTGCACTTGGATTAGGCTCAAACTATGGACCAATCGGACTAGATGAATCTTTGGAAACATTGCTTAATGCCAATTTCAAATTGCCACGAACATAAACAAGGTCTTCCAATTGTTTAGATAGCAATTTTTTTCTTTTCTTAGTGGACAAAAGGTTAAATGAAGTAGGAGCCTATCCTGAAAATTAGATCTTTGTCTTCTTTGGTTTCGAAGTCAAACAGGAAGTATCCCCTTCCGACGGATTATGATGCAACGTTTTTGGAGATGAGGGGTCTCTAGTTTCTTTGGACCCAGCTATCAGTGGATTTTGGCGAAGGCCAGAGCCCCGTGAATTGCCTGATCAGGGCTCGATCTGCCAGGGAGAGAGCAACCCGCATAGTTTCTTCCGGTGGGAGGGCTACTTCCAGCACATCTTCTATTCTCTTGACAAACTTTGGGGGATCTCTTATGCCCGATTATTGACATCCAATACAGATTATTGACATACTGTAAACAGAAGTAAAAATTTGCACTAAAGCATAACATGTCATATTTTGCTCATGTTTCTTCTTAAAATGCAATATTATTCTTCATTTTTGAATTGTAACTAATTTCACACGACATATTTTTATACTGTATGGTGATTTAGGTCACAACTAACTGATTTTCTCGATGGTTTAAAGGAGAAGCCAGATGTTAGAGCACTACTGCAGGTGCCTATATCTACTTTTGTTTTCTTCATGTGCTATACAAATTTCTATTTCTGTAAAATTTCCATCTATTTTCCCTAGTCCCTGCGTTGTTGACTATTTTCTGCAATTTTTGTAACAATAAGTTGGTTTTATGAAGTAGCTAACCTAGCTCTGATTGAGGAATGAATAACATTGCTATCTATATACAGTTTGTTGTGTTCACCTGTATATGCAAGATATTCTTGCTCTAATCTTTAAAATCAATTCAGAGCTCTGCAATTAAATACTTTAAGATGACAAGTACGATTTAGATATACAGTGAATAATGTAAAATTGGCACTCATCTCATTTAAATCTACAGTAGCTAGCTGATATCTTGTCTTATGTGTGCTCTTGTAAGTTCCTAACTAGTGTTAACCCCATGGAAGTTATAAAAATCATTGGAATGACTGACTTTGAGAAACTAGGTTTTGGAAGTTTGATCTTGGACATGATTAGCCCTGCCAAGCCATCCTTGGGATTTGGGTGTTTGGCTATTGGTGTTTGGGATTACCACTTGTCCACCTCTATACTGGCCCTAGTGAATAGCATTTAACGTTGCATGGGGGAAATGGGTGTACTATGTTTGATCAGGTCTGTTGGTGAGAGATCTGATGGTTGATTTTTGATAAGTGCTTTTCATAACCTAGCCTTCTCTCTCCCTTGTAGCATCTTCTTGCATTTTGGTTTTGAGGAGTTGAGAGCTCGACCCTTTGCACATTCAGTTAAGTGCTTTCTTGGCCATGATTGTTAGCCTGGGTTGTAAGTGTTTTTGTTGACTGACTGTTGGCTATTGAAAAGTTTGGAACTGCATCCAAATTGTGTGTTTAGCTATGTTTGGATAAAGGTAGACTTATACCTTCCTCTATGTTTCCTTTTTGGTGCATTGTTTTTGGTTGATGGGTAGGAATTGCTGTTTGGTTGAGTGACTCTGCCTTGTGTTTTTCTTTCCCTTTGTTACATTTGAGCTCTATCACTGTTTTGTTATTGTTGCTTTCACTTGTTCGGTCACCAATGTATGAGGCCAAGTTGTTCTTTGGTCAGTCTGTTTGCAGGGTTTGATGTTGCTGTTTAAGCCCTCGACCCTTTGCATGGCTCAGAGTCCAGACTGTGAGATTTTAATGCACAGTAGGTGGAATTGTTTGTTATTTGTTGGTTGTCCATGTTCGAGGCTGGCATTTGCATGATTTACTTGTTTGAACAACTCATTGTGCTATATCTCTTGAGCATTGTTTTACAAAACTTGATGTTGAACCTGTACTATTTCCTGGCTTTCTTTCTTTTATGTCTGTCTACAGTGACAATGTAGAAATAAACTCGAGAAGCCAGGCTATGGTGAGATCTGTTTTCTCAAAATCCCCTTAGTACTGTAACGAGACCTGCCTACCCTTCCAAAGTCATTCTTAGATCAAATTAATTTTATCTCCTTTTTTATGGTCTCTATATGTGATTACATCTCTGTGATGCAATTTACATGATCTGCCAAGAGATCATGGCACCTGTAGTCACTGGAATCGTGGTTAAATCTTATTGCATGTATCCAAATGGTGTATGACTCTCATGGTGCATATTAAAAGCTATGAAAGCATGGGTAAATCTTGACCATGTTCTGCATTTTTCTGGAATTTCTATTATTGATGGTAGACTTTGAACTTTACAGAATCTGCTTACTGTAATATCGATATAGGAAAGTGGACATTCAGACCTGTTGCGACCTGATATGATGCTAAATTGAGGAGTTTTCATTGGGCCATCAACTGTGATCTTGTGGTGTATCTGCATGATAAAAGTAAGCTCATCGAGGATCAGTCACCACCTTGGTATTGACCATGAAACTACTGTGTGAAGGAATGATGACATGCTGCGAATTGGAGAGTGGAAGTATTTCCCAGCCACTGCATGGAAATTCAAAGCTACTATCGACACGAAGGAGGTTTACTAAACTGATTGGATGGAGTACTCTCAATGGTAGTAAGCCTGTGCTAAATTGTATTCTTCGCTCTTCGATTTGTGTTAGTAATGGCTAGTTAGCATCATTTACTCTTTCCGAAGTGTGAAAAATTGATTGGAAAGAATTACAATTTATGGAGTCATAAGATACTAACCATTATTGAATTTAGAGATCTTGAACAAACCATCTTAGGCATAGTGGAAAAAATCGGCATCAACAAAAAATCAGGGAGGGTCTAGAAAACATCTTCTCGGCAACATCGGCGAAAAAATCGGCAAACCGCGACAAGCATTAAAAAATGCAAATTTTGTACTTCAATAGGGTCAAAATTAGCTTACCGATTTTCCCCTATTTGCCAAATTTTCCCGTTTTTCCCTGATCTTTCCCGATTTTCTCAATTTTTTGCCGGTTTTTTCCCCGATTTTCCCATTTTTTGCCGGTTTTTGCCGATTTTCTCGATGTCCAATTTTTTGAAAAATCAGGATTTTTTCGGGCCGAAAAATTGATAGCCAAGAAAAATTGCGATTTTTTCCACTATGATATTAGGTAAAGAATACAGACCAACAAATTATCCCAAAAACTATGATAAAAGACATAAAGAGGCACTTATGCTTATCAAACTGTCAGTTGCAGTTACATTAGTTCCAGAAGTAAGAAATTCCATTGTAGCACCTATGTTGTGGACAAATCTCCAAAATAAGTATCAAGCATCATAAGTTGGGTGGTCATTGTATTTTAAAAATCTTTTGTTTTGACGTTTCCACCAAGTTACAGGAAGGAGGACCAGTCTCTAAATATTTATTGCACTTGAAGGATCTTAATGATCTTTTTTTTGCTATTAAGAAGCCGGTGGATGATGAGGATATGGTTGCTTTGTTGATGCGAATTTTTCCGCTTTCCTTTGATTCATTTGTTGAGTCCTTACATCTACTTGGGGAGAACCAACAACTTACATTTGAGAAGTTATTAACACTTTTTTGTACAAAAGGAAAGGAGGCTAGATCAGATAGAAGCATCAAATCCATCCACTATAATGAGTGCATTAAGTGCAGAGTTCAAAGGCAAAGACAAAAAAAATGCTAGCAATGTATCAAAGAGAACAAATTCAGATGTTATTACTGCAATAAGCCTAGACACTTCAAGAGATATTGCCAAAAAAACAATATGACTTGGCACGTGGTCAAATGAAATCAAGGCATGCAAATGTTGCCGAAAGAGGTGAAGAAGTAGTGGGTGATTTTGCATTTGTGGCATTACATAATCAATCAACTAAGTCTATAGCCTGGGATTCGACTCAGGTGCATCTCACCACTACAAGTGTCACAGAAACTGGTATGTAAATTTCATTAAAGATAAGAGTAATAGTGAATCTATTGCTTTGGGTGATGGATGGACTCACTATGTTAGAGGATGTGAGGTTGTTCATGTCATTTTGAACAATACTTTAACTTATACTTTCAAAAACGTTCGATATGTTCCTAACATGAGCAAAAATCTCGTCTATTAGTGAGATAACCAGGAACCCTAATATTTTTGTAAATTTTCAAGGAAGCAAATATATGGTCACTACTCTCGTGATAACAAGGTGACTATAGTTTGTATTGGTGAAAAAGGGTTGCATAGACTGGTTGAATCTAAAAACAACAAAGGCACATGCACCAGCTGTGGTAGAGAATACAAATGTACTCTGGCATTAAAGGTATGGACACCTAAGTTATCAATATTTATTTGTACTTAATAAGACTAATATGGTGGATGGTCTTCCATCCATTCAGGATTGTTAGAGGTATGTGCAGGATTGTTAGAGATACGTGCAGGCTGTCAGTTATGAAAACAACATTGGCTTTTATTTGATACTGACAATAAAACATGGCAAGCCAAATGAGTTTTGGACCTAGTACATGTTGATTTGCATGGTCCAATGAAAACACTTACAATATATGGAGATAAGTAATTCCTATTACTGGTTGATGACTATTCAAGGAAAATTAGGGTTTGTTTTATGAATAATAAGTCAAGTTGCTGTTCAAATTTTGTAACATAAAAAGCTTTGGTAGAGAAACAAACAAGTAAACAACTGAAAGCTTTAGGATATGATAATGGAGGTGAGTTTGTTTCAACTTAGTTCAAATAATCTTGCAAAAGGGAAGGTATACATAGGCGGTATACCACTCCATACACTCCACAACAAAATGGAGTCATGGAAAGGAGGAATAAGATAGTTGTGGAGATTGAAAAGTGCATGGTGCACAGCCAGAATGTACCATAGCCATACTGGGAAAAACCAGTGAATGTTGTGGTTTACATCCTTAACAAAACTCCTTGTAAATATTTGTAGGATATCACTCCTAAGGATTCATGGTTAGGTAGAAAACCTTTTGTAAGAGATTTTTGTATTTTCAGTTGTATTGCTTTTGCAAATATTCCCAAGGAAAAACGTTCCTAATGAATAACTGGATGTTTCTATGAACAAAATTGTGATTAATAGAGATGTTGTAGATGATAAAATATCATTCTTCTGTGGTGATGGTAAATCTATGGATGGTACTAAGTAGTGTATGGGAAATTGTTGCTCATTCAAGAACAAGTTTCGGTGTTGAAATCAAACAGAACTCAGAGCCGGAAACATCATAGGAGTCAAGTTCCAAGGAGGGGTTTGGTGAAGAAGAGGGGGATTCTCAATCTTCACAACAGAGAGGGATTCTTGATCTTCACAGAAATACGAAGAGGGCCAACAAAGGAAATGGAAATGGTATTATACCTTGATGGAAGGATATTGAGAAGATGAGTTGCCAAAGGCACTAGAAGGAAAGACTACATGATTGAGGAAACAAATTGTGCAAGGCAGTGAGCAGATAATTTTTTCTCTAACTTCTGTTGTTTTCGTGTCAGGTATTTGAACCTGGAACATTTGAAGAATCCAAAGGAAAACTTGAATTAGAGGCTGCAATGAAAGTGAAATATGATGCATAGATGAAAAGCAAGACTTGGGTCTTGTCCACATTGCCTCTAGGGAAGAAAGCACTTGGTTGTAAATGGATTTTAAAAGTCAAATATAAACTAGATGGTTCTTAAGACAAATACAAAGCTTGTCTTGTTGCCAAAGGATATGCACAAGATGAAGAGGTGTACTGTGAAGAAATATTTGCCCCCACAGCGAAAATGGTAACTTTTCGACTAGTTATCTCCATTTCTGCTAATTCTGGATGGAAGATATACAAATGGATGTTAAAAGTGCCTTGAAGTAACCGCAAGGGTTTCATTTTTTTGGAAAGAAACATTTGGTTTGTTGGTTGGTAAAGTCCTTGTATGGAATCAAGCAGACTCCTCAAGCCTGGTATTTCAAACTTGATCAATACCTTAGAGATTCTAGAGTTAGAAAAACCTATTATGAACCCACTTACTACGTCAAAAATAGTGACGATGATATATTGATCTTATTTTGTCTATGTTGATGGTATTCCCATCATCAAAAGCAGTGCCAACAAGATTCAACAGGTGAAATTTGATATTTGATCTATTTTTGAAATTACTGATTAAAGCCTACTTCATTATTGTTTAGGTGTAGAATTTTTGCAATCTAAGCACGTTGTCTTTTTATCACAAGTCAAGTATGCCAAAGCACTCTTCAAAAAATTCAGAATGACTGAATGTAATCCTAGATCTACACCTATGGAAGTTGTCATAAAACTCTCAACTTACACGGACGCACCACTAGTCAACGAGTCATTGTATTGGAAATTGGTTGGTAGTTTGATTTATCTTACTACCACCCAATCAGATCTATGTTTTTTAGTGATTTGTATCTTTTTCAATTCATGTCTAATCCTGAAGAGTTACATTGGCAAGTTGCAAAATGAGTCTGTCAATATTCAAAGGGACCCTTGACTTTGGCATTCTATATCAGAGATATGTTGACTCCATGCTAGCAGAGCATATTGATTTCAATTACGTTGGATCAGTTGATACAAGGAAGTCAGAAATAGGTTATGTGTTCACTCTTGGTTTAGGAAGGTAATTTCATGGCAAAGTAATCTACAAGCTACAATTGCTTTATCCTCCATTGACAAAAAATACAAGGCATACTTCAGTACAGGCTGTGAGGCAATGTGGTTACGAAGAATATTGGTCGATCTTCAACTTGACCAAGCAATGATAACCTCACTTTTCTGTGACAATCAGAGTGCTCTCAAAATGGCAAAAAATTCAGTCTATTATGCCATAACTAAGCATATTGAAGTTCATCACAATTACATCAGATAGTTGGTTGACAATCAAGACATTTGCCTTTATTATTGTCCTACAACAGAGCAAATATTGACATAATGACAAAACCACTTGGTAATGATAAGTTCACTCATCGTGCCATGTTAAAAAAAAAATCTAACTCCAGCTAAATTTTCATAATGGTGTAATGAGCTAACATATAAGCTTTCACTCATAGTGCCATGTTAGAAGGAAAGCTAACTCCAATTAGATTTTCATCATGGTGTAATGTATTTGATGACAATGTGGCAGTGTTAGATGGAAAACTACTTTATGAGAACTAATACACATTAGCTTTTACTCACCATGCGATGTTTTAAGAACGAAAGCTAACTCCAGCTAGATTTCCATTATAATGCATTGTGATTGATGACAATGTGGCTGTGCTAGATGAAAAACTACACTATGAAATTTTACACACATTAGATTTCACTCATCGTGCAACGATTTAAGAATGAAAGCTAACTTCAGCTAGATTTTCAACACAACCCAATGTGATTGATGACAATGTGGTTGTGTTACATGGAAAACTACCTTATGAAAACCAACATACATTAGTTTTCACTCATCGTGCCATGTTGTTAAAATGAAAGATAACTCCAGTTAGATTTCTATCATGGTGTAATGAGCTAACACACATAAGCTTTCTCTTATAGTGCCATGTTGTTAGAAGAAAAGCTAACTCCAGCTAGATTTCCATCATGGTGTAATGTATTTGATGACAATGTGGGTGTGTTAGATGAAAAACTACCTTATGAAGACTAACATACATTAGCTTTACTCACCGTGCAATGTTTTAAGAATGGAAACCAACTCTAGTTAGATTTCCATCATGGTGCATTGTGATTGATAACAATGTGGTTGTGCTAGATGGAAAAATACCCTATGAAATCTTACACACATTAGATTTCACTCACCGTGCAACGATTTAAGGATGAAAGCTAACTCCAACTAGATTTTCAACACGGTGCAATGTGCTTGATGATAATGTGATTGTGTTAAATGGAAAACTACCTTATGAAAGCTAATTCGCATTAGTTGTCACTTATCGTGCCATGTTGTTAAAATGAAAGATAACTCCAGCTAGATTTCCATCATGGTGTAATGAGCTAACAAACAAAATATTTCCCTTATAGTTCCATGTTGTTAGAAGGAAAGCTAACTCCAGCTAGATTTCCATCATGATGTAATGTAATTGATAAAAATGTGGCCGTGTTAGATGAAAAACTACCTTATGAAAACTAACCGACATTAACTTTGTTGACTGTGCAATGTTTTAAGAACGAAAAATAACTCTAGCTAGATTTTCATCATGGTGCATTGTGATTGATGACAATGTGGTTGTGCTAGATGGAAAACTACATTATGAAAGCTAACACACATTAGAATTCACTCACAGTGCAATGATTCAAGGACGAAAGCTAAATCTAGTTATATTTCCATCATGGTGCTATGTGATCAATGATGATGTGGTTGTGTTGATGGAAAACTACCTTATGAAAGCTAACACACATTATCTTTCACTCATCATGCCATGCTATTAGAATGAAAGCTAACTCCAGCTAGATTTGCATCATATTGTAATGTATTTGATGACAATGTGGCTATGTTGGACGAAAAGCTACCTTATGAAAGCTAACACACATTAGCTATTACTCACCGCGCAACGTTTAAAGAATGAAAGCTAACTCTAGCTAGATTTCCAACATGGTGCATTTTGATTGATGACAATGTGGTTGTGCTAAATGAAAAATTACATTATGAAAGCTAACACACATTAGATTTCACTCACTGTGCAACGATTTAAGGTTTAAAACTAACTCCAGCTAGATTTCCATGATGGTGCAATGTGACAATGACGTTGTGTTAAATAAAAAACTACCTTATGAAAGATAACACAAATTAGCTTTCACTCATCATGCCATGTTGTTAAAAAGAAAGCCAACTCCAGCTAGATTTTCATAATGGTGTGATGAGCTAACACATATAAGCTTTCACTCGTAGTGCCATGTTAGAAGGAAAGCTAACTCCAGCTAGATTTCCATCATGGTGTAATGTATTTGATGATAATGTAGCAGTGTTGGATGGAAAGTTACCTTACGAAATCTAACACATATTAGCTTTTACTCACCGTGAAATGTTTTAAGAATGAAAACTAACTCCAGATAGATTTCCATCATGGTGCATTGTGATTGATGACAATGTGGCTGTGTTAGATAAAAAAATACACTATGAAAGCTTACACACATTATATTTCACTCATCGTGCAACGATTTAAGGATGAAAGCTAACTTCAAGTAAATTTCCAACACTACACAATGTGATTAATGACAATGTGGTTGTGTTACATGAAAAACTACCTTATGAAAGCTAATACACATTAGCTTTCACTCATCGTGCCATGTTGTTAAAAGGAAAGCTAACTCCAGCTAGATTTTCATCATGGTGTAATGAGCTAACACACATAAGCTTTCCCTTATAGTGCTATGTTGTTAGAAGGAAAGCTAACTCCAACTAGATTTCCATCATGGTGGAATGTATTTGATGACAATGTCGCTATGTTAGATGAAAAATTACTTTATGAAGGCTAACAGACATTAGCTTTACTCACTGTGCAATGTTTTAAGAACGAAAGCTAACTCCAGCTAGATTTCCATCATGGTGCATTGTGATTGATGACAATGTGGTTGTGCTAGATAAAAAAATACACTATGAAAACTTACACACATTAGATTTCACTCACCGTGCAACGATTTAAGGATGAAAAATTACTCCAACTAGATTTCCAACACGGTGCAATGTGTTTGATAACAATGTGGTTGTGTTACATGGAAAACTATCTTATGAAATCTAACACACGGTAGCTTTCACTCATCGTGCCATGTTGTTGAAAGGAAAGATAAATCCAACTAGAATTTCATCATGGTGTAATGAGCTAACACACATAAGTTTTCCGTTATAGTGCCATGTTGTTAGAAGAAAAACTAACTCCAGCTAGATTTTCATCATGGTGCAATGTGTTTGATAACAATGTGGCTGTGTCAGACGGAAAACTACCTTATGAAAGCTAACAGACATTAGTTTTATTGACCATGCAATGTTTTAAGAATGAAAGTTATCTCTAGCTAGATTTCCATCATGGTGCATTGTGATTGATGATAATGTGGTTGTGGTAGATGGAAAATTACACTATGAAAGCTTATACACATTATATTTCACTCATCGTGCAACGATTTAAGGATGAAATCTAACTTCAGCTATATTTTCAACATGGCACAATGTGATTGATGACAATGTGGTTGTGTTACATGAAAAACTACTTTATGAAAACTAACACACATTCATTTTCACTCATTGTGCCATGTCGTTAAAAGGAAAGCTAACTCCAACTAAATTTTTATCATGGTGTAATGAGCTAACATACATAAGATTTCCCTTATAGTGCCATGTTGTTAGAAAGAAAACTAACTCCAACTAGATTTCCATCATGGTGTAATGTATTTGATGACAATGTGGCTGTGTTTGATGAAAAACTACATTATGAAAGCTAACATACATTAACTTTACTCATCGTGCAATGTTTTAAGAACGAAAGCTAACTCCAACTAGATTTTCATTATGGTGCATTGTGATTGATGACAATGTAGTTGTGCTAGATGGACAACCACACTATGAAAGCTTACACACATTAGATTTTACTCATAGTGCAATGAATTAAGTATAAAAACTAACTCCAACTAGATTTCCAACACGGTGCAATGTGATTGATGACAATGTGGTTATGTTCCATGGAAAACTACCTTATGAAATATTACACACATTAACTTTCACTCATCGTGCCATGTTGTTGAAAAGAAAGCTAACTCCAGCTAGATTTCTATCATGGTTTAATGAGGTAACACATATAAGCTTTCCCTTATAGTGCCATGTTGTTAGAAGGAAAGCCAACTCTAGTAAGATTTTCATCATGATGTAATGTATTTGATAACAATATGTCTGTTTTAGATAGAAAAATACCTTATGAAAGTTAACATACATTAGCTTTACTCACCGTGCAATGTTTTAAGAACGAAAGCTAACTATAGCTAGATTTCCATCATGGTGCATTGTGATTGATGACAATGTGGTTGTGCTAGATGGAAAACTACATTATGAAAGCTAACACACATTATAATTCACTCACTGTGCAATGATTTAAGGATGAAAGCTAACTCCAGTTATATTTCCATCACAGATCAATGTGATCGATGACAATGTGGTTGTGTTAGATGAGAAATTGCCTTATGAAAGCTAACACACATTAGATTTCATTCATTGTGCCATGTTGTTAGAAGGAAATATAACTCTAGCTAGATTTGCATCATGGTGTAATGTATTTGATGACAATGTGGCTGTGTTAGATAAAAAACTACCTTACGAAAGCTAACACACATTAGCTATTACTCACCGTGCAACGTTTTAAGAATGAAAGCTAACTCTAGCTATATTTTCGACATAGTGCATGTTGATTGATGACAATGTGGTTTTGCTAAATGGAAAACTACATTATGATAGATAACATACATTAGATTTCACTCACCGTACAACGATTTAAGGTCGAAATCTAACTCCAACTAGATTTTCCTCACGGTGCAATGTGACAATGTGGTTGTGTTAGATAGAAAACTAATTCGAGCTAGATTTTTATCATGGTGTAATGAGCTAACACACATGAGCTTTCATTCATCGTGCCATGTTGTTAAGAAGAAAACTAACTCCAACTAGATTTCCATCATGGTGTAATGTATTTGATGACAATTTGATTGTGTTAGATAGAAAACTATCTTATGAAATCTAACTCTAACTACATTTCCATCATGGTGCATTGTGATTGTTGACAATGTGGTTGTGTTAGATAGAAACTACATTATAAAAGCTAACATATTAGATTTCACTCATCGTGCAATGATTTAAGGAATAAAGCTAACTTCAACTAGATTTTCGTCATGGTGTTATGTATTTGATGGTGTTATGTATTTGATGACAATGTGACTCTTTTAAATAGAAAACTGCCTTATGAATTCTAACACACGTTAAATTTCACTCACCGTGCAATGTTTTAAAAACAAAAGCTAACTCGAGCTAGATTTCTATCTTGGTGTAATGAGCTAACACACATTTTCTTTCACTCATCATACAATGCTTTAAGAACGACAACTAACACGTTGTTAAAAGTTAAGCTAATTATAGCTAGATTTCCACCATCTTGTTATGTATTTGATAACAATGTGTTTGTTTTAGATAGAAAAGTACCTTATGAAAACTAACACACATTAACTTTCACTCAACATGCAATGTTTTAAGAACAAAAGCTAACTCCAGCTAACTTTTCATCATGGTGCAATGAACTAACACACATTAGCTTTCACTCATCATGACATGTTGTTAGAAGGAAAGCTAATTCCAGCTAAATTTCCATCATGGTATAATGTAGGACAATGTGGCTGTGTTAGATGGAAAACTAACTTATGACAGCTAACAAATTAGCTTTTACTCACCGTGTAATGTCTTAAGAATGAAAGGTAACTCCAAATAGATTTCCATCATGGTGAATTTTGATTGATGACAATGTGGTTGTGCTAGATGGAAAACTACATTATGAAAGCTAACAAACATTAGATTTCACTCACCGTGCAACAATTTAAGGATGAAAGCTAACTCCAAGTAGATCTCCATTGCGATGCAATGTAATTGATGAAAATGTGGTTTTGGTAGATGAAAAACTACCTTATGAAAGCTGACACACATTAAATTTATCTCATCATGCCATGTTGTTAAAAGTAAAACTAACTCCAGCTAGATTTCAATCATGGTGTGATATATTTGATGACAATGTGGTTATTTTATATATAAAGCTACCTTATGAAAACTAACACACATCACCTTTCACTCATAGTGCAATGTCTTAAGAACAAAAGCCAACTCAAGCTAGATTTCCATCATGGTGCAATGTGATTGATGACAATGTGGTTGTGTCAGTTGAAAAACTACCTCATGAAAAAGTAACACACTTTAACTTTCACTAACTGTGCAATGTTTTAAGAACGAAAACTAACTCCATCTAAATTTCCATCGTGGTGCAATGTGATTGATGACAATGTAGTTGTGTTAGATGGAAACTTTCCTTATGAAAGCTATCGCAGGTTAGGTTTCACTCACCATGCCATGTTGTTAGAAGGAAGCTAACTCCACTATATTTTCATTATGGTGTAATGTATTTGATGACAATGTGGGTGTGCTAGATGACAAACTACCTTATGAAAACTAACATAGTTTAGCTTTTAGTCACCATGCAATGTTTTATGAATGGAAACTAACACCAACTAGATTTATATCATGGTGTAATGTGATTGATGACAATGTGGTTCTGTTAGATGAAAAACTACAGTATGAAAACTAACACACATTAACTTTCATTTATCGTGCAACGTTTTAAGAACGGAAGCTAACTCTAGCTAGATTTCCATTACATTCATACACATACATCAATAATATAAATGCTATGTCCAAAGTCAAATAGGAATTTGGTGGTTTTATCTAAGTTGATATCTGTCATTCTCTAATGCTTCTTGGAACTCTTATTTGTTATCTCTTCATATATATTTTATGTAATTTATATGTAAATTCCCTTTTGCTAGCGCGCACAAGATGTAGGGGAACAATGTTTCGTGGCATACAAAAGGGCTACCCTATTGTTTTGAATTATTGTAACTATATTACCTTTTTGAACATACACTTCATATGGTTTAACTTTAATTACAAACTACAATTCAAATGTCTTACAGAAATTGGGAGGAGTTACAATGGAAAATATAATTTTGATAAGAGGGACTATGTTAACCTCCTAATTAATGGTCAAGTTATTGGACTAGGAAGGGTTGAATCTACATATACTACAACTCATTATGGTGGAGAAAGGCTTAATGTAGGATACGTTATGGTTTTGATAATTGATTTTATTGAACCACATTTGATTGTGGAATATATTGATGAAGGGGACTTACATCCATGGAAGATCATAGATTTGAGGCATAACAAAGGTAAATCAAAATCTTGAAGCACATGTTAAGTGTTTGTGATAGTACATTGCTTATTATTTTTGAGCAAATACTAAGTTTGTCTAATTTGTTGTATATTTGGAAATGTCTCTTCTGCATTTGCTATTGGAGACAAGGTATATCTTTTGCAATGTGGAGTGACGGTGGGTGAAGGCTCCATATTCAATACAAAGATTGGTCATAAGGTGCATGGAAGTATGGTAAATAAAGGTTCCATGCTGATTAACATTGAGAAGGTGTTAAAACATGATGCTCTTTTTCCACATCCAACAGGATTTGAAAATACACTAGGGGTCCATTGGGATCTTATGAGATTTTGCCAAAATCAGATTTGGAACCTCATTATCATGATCA
Source organism: Pseudotsuga menziesii (assembly GCA_001517045.1). Lineage (NCBI taxonomy): Eukaryota > Viridiplantae > Streptophyta > Pinopsida > Pinales > Pinaceae > Pseudotsuga > Pseudotsuga menziesii. Next base: position 1,639 of record LPNX010906344.1, on the reverse strand, counting down.
TCAAGTAAATGCTCCCCAAGATAGGCTTACATTCACATGCAAAATGTTTTCTCTTACACATGAGTGCACGGGAACAAGTATGTGCATTGTCAAAGGGATCATAGTTAATGTCTGTGAGGATGACATGGTTGAGGGTGAAAGGTTAGGTGAAAAGGAATTTAGTGTTTTTGTGGAATACATAGAAAGAAATTGTGAAAGATGTAGT
>LPNX010906341.1:7457-90686 GCA_001517045.1 Pseudotsuga menziesii | reverse complement strand
AAACCCTATACCCTAATGCGTGCAGCAACCCTAAACCCCAACTTTTAAAGCCTTGGCTAGCGCATGAATTGAACTGTAGATTCCTTCTAGCACAAATTGTCTGTTGGTAAATAAACTGCAAATAAAATTGAAGAGAATCCTGTCGTATGACACGATATAATGTGCAGGGAAGACATCTTTCAGTATTGTGAGATTTAATATAGAATACAATAAAGTATTTATAGGATTTCTGAGATGAAGCGTTACAGTTTTAATCTTTAAAAAGTTGTACTTTACAATATATTTAATTTTTAATTATATTCTAAAACGACAGGTAACCGAATGCTTGCATATACATTGGGAGAGGTCACATTGCCCAACTCTATGGAAAGTGTAATGTGGTTTTTGCAAGTCAAGCCATTTATTTGGTATGGTCAGCTTTTAGAACAATAAACGGTTTCTGAAATATTGAACTTGGGCAAGCAAATGTGTGGAAGTGCACAAGCACTCTCTTTCAAATTTGGAGCTGTAAGAGACTTGTATAAATACCAAGAACAGCAAACCTGTCCAGGAATTCTGATTTATAGGTCATATATCTTGATTCAGGTGAAGCCTACTTAGATATAACATTCTAAATTTTATGAGTTAGAAAATTGAACGTTAATAGTGATAGCTATCAGTACTTCAAATGAAAATAGTGTGGTAGTAGTGACATAAAATAGTGTGGTAGTAGTGACATCAAATAGTGTGGCCTTTCTCCCTCGAGGATTTTGAAAAGGCTGTTGATCACAAGGAAGATGTGTCACTCTTAGCAGAGACACATTATGCTCTTCTCCGCATTGTTGCAATCGATTCCAGTGCCTACCAGGATTTAATTCAGAAGAAAAAAGCTAAGGTGAAGGCTGTTTGAAGGCCTATGCATTTGATATATTTTTTATTATAATATATTATGTGCTTGACACACTTTCTTGTTTTATTCTTATTTGAATTTCTTGTGATTTTTCTCTATGAATACTTAATTTTTTTCACCTACACTGTATCTTTGACAACATCTTGCAGCTATCAATACAGAATTGGCAGGACCATCTCTGTGATTTTCTGGAAGTAGAAGAAGTGGGAAAGCTTTTGGGTCATTTGGAAACAATTAGGTCTGGTGGTTATAGTGAGTTAGATCCAAGTGCAAAATTAGACATTTTGCATGAGCTAGTTGACAGAGCTCTTACTTCTGATGTGATCAGAGGTCAGCTAGATGAATACATAGAAGAATACACAACTCGAGTTGAACAACATGATCATTTAAAATATTCTGGTGCATTGGTTCAACTTACATCACTGTAAGTTTCTCTGCGCCATCATTGAAAATGTGTCATTTTGACTTCAGAACATGCAATTGCTCCTTACTTGAAATAATATCACAATTGTTTTGATCAAGGAAGGGACACACAAATTTTTTTATTTGATTGTCGTTCATGATGAAGTGCGTTGCTATGGAATCATTGGGGTGAAAGAGTGCTGATGTTTTCAAACATGGGTAGGAAGTCACATAAGTATTTGAGTATTAAAGTCTTCAAAGAAGAACGAGGCTTCTAAATATTGTGACACCTCTAAAGCCTACTTGATTTGTGATCTTAAACATTCCACTTCCTATTAAATCCTACTTGATTTGTGATTTTGCCAATTGAGTGCTGGTTAGTTTTGACTTGATCAAATACCTACTGTGTAACTTTCCCTTTTTATGAATTGTATAATGAGAATATAACAGATCATGAGACAAGAGGAATAAATGAAGTATCATTATTCTGATGTGTTGTATCTTCTAACACCCAAAAGGATAGAGGAGAAAGAATTCATCCTGGAAATATTTGGATTATGATTTATCATAGTGCCTCACTTGTCCAGCTTCAGTGCAGACCTATCCTCTGCTTCTAAACAACAATATCTCAAGACTTGGAAAAAGAGATATAGTTAGAATATTTCAACAAGGAATTGTTGGATGCTCTAATTTAAAATCCTTGGTATAGTTGGAAACCCTTCTAACTATGATATGCCTTATTTCCCATCTAAAAATATGGTCAACCTTATCAGAAAGTTCATGTTGCATCATCATCGAAAGGACTGGAAAGACCACTCTTTCTACAGCTCACCAGAGGGAACTGATCGGAGACTGCACATGCTTTTATATTTTTTTTTTTTAAAACAGTCACAAGCGTCGCTTTTCCGACGCTTATAGATGTCTCTTTTGCGACACTTATCCATAAATGCCGTCTCTTTTCCGACGCTTGTAGATGTCACTTTTGCGACGCTTATCCATAAATTCCGTCTCTTTTTCGACGCATCTAGATGTCGCTTTTGCGATGCTTATCCATAAATTCCGTCGCTTTTCCGACGCTTCTAGATGTCTCTTTTGCGACACCTATCCTTAAATTCCGTCGCTTTTCTGACGCTTATAGATGTCGCTTTTGTGACGCTTATCCTTAAATTCCGTCGCTTTTCCGACGCTTCTAGAGGTCTCTTTTGCGACACTTATCCTTAAATGCCGTCGCTTTTCCGACGGCAGGAATGAGATTTTTTTAAAAAAATTTCACTACCATCGAAACAAAGTTGTCGCTTAACCAACGCTTATTTTTTAACCGACGGTTACTTAGGTGTCGCTTAACCGACGGCTAATCAGGTGTCGGATAAACGACGACAGGTTTCCGACGCTTAAAAAAAATCAAAGTGTCGTACATGCGACAGGGAAGTGTCGAAAATCCGACATGACGGCCGTCGGATTTTTGGTCAAAATGTAGTAGTGTAGGCTAATAAGACATAAATAATTAAATTAATGTCTAAATGGGTAAACTATGGGTTGATTATTCTAACAGAATGAAGAGAGGCACCAGCCATCAGGAAAGACACCAGAGGATCCTGTGATGAATCCTCCTAGAGAATTCGAAGACTTTGGTGAGGATGAGAACGTTTCACCGCAACGTCCACCATATCTTCCACCTATTCGGCCAGGAGTTCAGCCACCTTGGTGGATAGCCAAGTTCACATTAAGCACCACTTCACTACCACAGGGTGTGCAATTGGTCAAAACAATGACAAGTAAAATTGACCGCCTCAAGTACGCAGACCACGATACGAATGATCGTGGGAAATTTCCGTAGTTCGCACCTGGGAAATACTTGCACTCTGTCCATCATCCAGAGGCCGGTATGATGCTACTGGAAGTGAAATAGTGGGCTGCTGGCTTGGATCAAGATGGCCTATTGAAGATGCTCAATGTCCCCCACTTTCGTCGTAGTATGCAGGTTACCGTGGTGGTCAACAAGTTATTGGCGTTGGTGCATGATGGGAACCTATGGATAGGAAGCCAGAAAATTCCTATTAATGGAGAGCTAATTCATAGGATCAAAGGCTTGCCAAAGGAAGGGCCTGATCCTGGGATTGAGTTTGTCGAAAAAAACGAGGATAAAAAGCTGGCGCAGCACATGAAGGACCGCTTTAGCCTGACGAAAGGAAAGCGAGGGTATCAAACCTCGACAATTCGCCACCAAAACATTCGCTTCACCACAGAGCTCCTAGCATGCAAATTAATGCGGAAGTGCAGGCCAAATGAAGTATCTACCCCAATTGTCAGTATTGCTGCGAACTGTGCCGAAGTCTACAGTTACAAATGGGTAGAGTACATTGCTAGGGAATTCCTCGAAGATGTCTGTGATGCGCAAGAGAAAGGTATACCCTTTCATTACTCATGGTTGTTAGTACTTATTGCACTGGTAGGATGGAGAGAGCCTACCGAGGCACAGTTTGTTGATGTGCCTACGGAGATGCCTGGTGCAGCAAGGTATGCATCTCTTTGGGTCTTGCAGGATAAGGCCTTGCAGCAAATGATGTACTATGTGTTTTCCTTTTATGCCATGAACATTTCACATGAGATCCTGAAAACACTGCAGCTCAGTAATGAGCTATTTTCTCAATATGCTGGAGTGGCCAATTTCAAGGCTGACATGCACAATATCTTCATCTAGGCCTGTGCAGATAAGAAGCATACATGCTGGAAGTTGCCATATGTGGTGAACCAGGAAGACATCTTTACAGTAGTCCAGTAGTGGCCGGTCGAATGGATGAAGGACGTGGGAACAAGGCGCAACATACCAGTCCCCCCAGTGACAGATGTGGGCGTAGGTCCTAGTCAGTCGCCACAGAATGACCCACCAGAAGAAAGCGAAGAACAAGATGAGTCATAGCAGAGCAGAGATGACTAGGGTGGCGATGACGGAGCTGATGAAGAAGAAGAGGAATCAGTAAAGACAATCTCCAACCCTAATCACCCAGATAAGTGCAAGTCTCCAGAAGTGGAGGAAGTTACGAAGCCTTCACCTAGAAAGAAAGCTAAGGCGTCGAAGGGAAAGAATATCGTTGAAGAGCCTGCTTTGACGATTGAAGAGCTTGATCAGGCTCTGACAAAATCTACAGAATTATTAACCAGCAAATGGTCAGAGTTTGCAGCTACACACCTTGATGCACTCGCTGGTGTAGCACAACGAATTGAAGAACTGAAGGCATTAGCAGAAAGAATAGAAACTAGTGCTACAGCAAGCAGTGCCCCAGCAAGCGCGCAACCAGATACTCAACAATGTCCAGCCAGAAGTAACATAGGATAGGTCCCAAGTGCGGCCCTCATAATAACTAATGTAGAATCTCGATCATAGATGAGTATGACAGTTGAGATAGACTACGCCAAGTTGTCTATGTTGGAGCTGCATCTTTGTCAGTTGGCAATCATGAACGAGATCCGAGAATGCGATAGCTACTCACACAGGCAGTTAGAGAATTCCATGAAGTAGAGTGAGAGCCTCGCAGTGCAGTTGGAAGAAGCGGAATAGAAGAAGAGGGAAGCATAAAGAAAGCAAGTTGCACTGGCGCAAGTATTGGATGAGGCGTGTCGAAGTCTCCCTAACTTCGACATGCAGGCTGAAGAAGAACCAGAGCAGAGAATAGTCAAGATAAAAGACTATTCACAATAGTCTCGTAGCCTAATAGAGAATATGAAAGCAGAGCATGAGGTTTAGATTGCGGAGCTTCAACTTCGCATCATTCTTGAGAGTCCACTAGAGGTCAAGGAACAGTGTCGCAGGGATATTAAAGCCTCAGCAACGAAGATCTCAGATCTTGTGAGCAGTACATTAAAGCTGCTATATGAAAGCGTCGAGGCCTGGGCGAACTTGTAGGACAACCTTGAAGTAGAAAAGCTACAAGAAACCATCAAGAAGCGACAAACAGAGCTGGACGTAGTCAAAGCGGAAATTAAGACATTGCCTCCTATGCAGAAGATGCTTGAGGTGAAGCATAGCAATGAGCTCTAGGAAGAAATTGAGTCTTGCAGAAGAAAAGAGACACTGTTAGTGAGATCTGTGCAGCCTCTCATTAATAAGGCCTTAGAGTTGAGCACTGTTGTGGACAGCCAACTCAAATTCTTAAAGGAGTATGATGCGTTCGCATAGGAAAAGGCCAACGAAGCATCTTCAGCAACACTGCAAGAGATAGTGGAGAAGGAGCAAGCAGCCGAAGATATCATGCGCAACCTCAACAAGCAGTTCACTATCTTCGCCAACAAGATTCTTCCACCAGAAAAGCAGCAGAGTGTCCCAGGATAGGACACTGGTGAGTCTTAGGGGCCTGTTGGGGCACGGACCTTGAAGGTCCTTAATTTTTGCAACTCTGCAATTTTGGTGCGAAGCTTGTAAGCAGAGTTGCGGTACAAAATAGTCTTAGGGGTTTTGGGGTTGGGTCAAAGCCCCTCTTTTTGTAAATAACCCATGGTTTAAGCCCATGGTTTAAACACATGGTATTGTAATAGTGCACTTGTATAAATAGGCACTTATGTAAAGGAGAAAAGAGATTTTTTGAAGGGTTTTGTATGATGATAATTTGATGCGAAGAAGCTAAGGCCTATTTTTAGGTTTAAGGTTAAGTCCCAGGTGAGTGCATGGATGACCTCTGCAGCTGAGTGCAGAGGGTTTTTGGAAGGTTAAGTCCCAGCTAAGTGCATGGATGACCTCTGTAGCTGAGTGAGCAGAGGGTTTTTGGAAGCTTAAGTCACAGCTGAGTGCGTGGATGACCTCTGCAGCTGAGTGCGTAGAGGATTTTTGGAAGATTAAGTCCCAGCTGAGTGCGTGGGTGACCTCTGCAGCTGAGTGCATAGATGGTTTTTGGAAGGTTAAGTCCCAGCTGAGTGCGTGGACGACCTCTGCAACTGAGTGCGTAGAGGGGTTTTGGAAGGTTAAGTCCCAGCTGAGTGCGTGGACGACCTCTGCAGCTGAGTGCGTAGAGGGTTTTGGAAGAAAGGATCTACAACTTAGTGCCCAGTTTTGGGTTGTTGAGAATATCTGCAGCTGAGTACACAGATCAGAACTGTGTGTTTGTAAAGAGTTGAATATAAACATAGTTCTGTGGACGTAGCCCCTACACTGGGGGTGAACCACATATATCTTTTGTTGTGGTGGTTCTTGTTTATTTTGTTCCTGCTATATTTTTATGCATTTGATAAGTAGGTGAATGATAAGTAAGATATATTGTTAAGTATTAACTTCGCTGTGAATTCCCAGTTAAGGGTTAAGCAAGTAACTGTTTTTATCTAAACTGTGAAGCTATTTAAGTGAATGTTGAAGCTCTATATTGTATAATTATACTTTTTAAGGCTAAAGGTACAGTAATATCCCTCTTTTGCTTGCAGAAACCTGATTCTACGGTACCCCATAGTTGTTTTGGGTGAGACTGCAACCTGTTCGCAGGTTGTTTCCAAAAGGGCCAACACTGTGGGTCTCTTTGTTGGTTGGTAAAGAAAAGTATAACAACCCGAGTCTTCCCTAAGCACCAACAGCTAGTTGTGAGGAAGTATGGTTGAGGAAGCTACTGTCTTATTTATTTGATCTCTAGTTGGATGCTACTTGTATATATTGTGACAACCAGAGTTGTGTGAAGTTTTCTGAGAACCTGGTGTTCCATGACAAGTCAAAGCATATCGAGATCAAATATCACTATATCAGGGGTATGGTCCAGAGAGAAGTAGTGAAGCTCCAATATGTTGTGATGGACGAACATATAGCTGATGTGTTGACTAAGCCATTGGCCAGAGTGAAGTTTGAGTACTTCACGGAGAAGCTTGGTGTTCTCCAGATCGAGGTTCCCTCCAAAGGGAAGTGATGATTCCGTCAGCCATTCTGACATGGTGAGAGGAATGGTTACTTCCAGGGTTAGATGTAAGGGCTGAGCCATTTTTTCATGATGAGAGTATTGGTTCCTCGCATGTCAGATATAAGTGCTGCGCCATTCTGAGGTGATTGTAAGATTGGTTCCTACATGATAAAATATAAGTGCTGAATGTCATTCTCTAAATGAAGGAACCTAGTGTTATCCACTTGAATGGCACCTCTCCGTCCGAGTGCCGACATCCCTCATGTTGGCACACAAAAGGACATCTATGGATTGAGGGTTTCCCAAAACACTACAGATGGGATTATTACAAAATGCATTCGTCACCCATCCAGCTGGTTACTTTGAATTTTTAACTATGTCAAGTCATATCTACGACCCTATATATATGCAACTCATGGATCATCCACGAGTGTCGGTTGTTGCAATTCGTGGATAGATGTATCTACGGGTTGCTCTTATAGCAACTCGCGGATCATACACGGGTTGCTGGTCTTAATACCCGTGAATATGTCCCCTTGATATTTAAAATAAAAACATGTGATTACTTGAGATTAGTTAATCCATTTACCTTAATCTCCTTAACTGTCTCAACCTCCTCAACCTTCGAAACTGCCTTATTTCACCATGTATAAATACAGGCCTTGGGGAGGGTGTTTGATACATACACTTGGAGAGAAAAGTTATGTTGGTGGAGTTTATACAGAAGTCTTTGGAGTAGTGGAACTCAGAATCCTTTGGTTGCAGAGGAGTCCTTGTCTTAGGCATTGGGTTGTAATCTGAATTTCCTCATTATTGTTAATAAAGAGAATCCTTCTTCCATATGTGTCTTGAATGTATTTCATGTATTGTGGTTTGATAAATGTTTATGTTTCAGTATCCTGTATATGATTTATCTAACCTGTTTATATATATTAATCATCTTGTATTTGAAAGACTGAATATTGATAGGTTAAGGAGAAAGCATCCCTGAAGACTTTAGAGGAGAAGTAGAGCAGAAGAGGACAAGCTAGGATCAATCGTCTTGCATCAAATGAGTCTTTCCCATCCTCCTATTTCCTTTACTACACTCTAGAGTCAATTTTATGCAAGTTAATTGAGTATGTTGGTAACCCCAGACCTTAGGTTATAAGGTGCATAATCCTGTACAACAGAATTGGTGACTCCGCTGGGGAGCCCAGACTGTTGTAGGTTGTTTCTGTCACCCCTGACCAGTCTTTGCTTTGAAGTCTGTGTGTGATCTATTATCCTGGTTCATACTTGCCTCAGTATTTGAAAGTCTTTGGAATTTTTCTTGTTTTTGAGAAAAAAATTTATACCCATCCGTGAGTTGCCCTTCTGCACAATCACGGATGCAAACATACATACGCGGGTTGTTGTATTGAACAGTCATGTATCATCCATGGGTTCCACTTATATACAGTCGCAGATGTGCCTGGAAGTAGGGATTTTTTAAGTTAAGGTTTGCTTGTTCCTTTCTTTGTGTAATCCCTATTTCTGAGTTGATTTTCTTTATGAATGCTGTGTAGCTTGTCTGAATACCTTTGGTGATCACACTTTGTGCTTTTTCAAAATCCCTTGAGTCTCTTTTGCTTGGATTATTTTCTACTTGCATGCTGAATTAGTTTGGCCTGTTTGGGTTGTAGGTTAAAGTGTCTCTGTCCAAATCAGTGATCAGGGTCTTGGGCTCTGTTTTTCCAGTCTGTCTTTTGACAGCGGCTGGTTGTCACTTGCCTTCATAAGTCTACAGTGATTTTTGTCATTGTGTGCACCCAAGCTAGGGTTCCTAGCCTTCCTTTGTTGGTTGTATTTTGGTTCTGTCAGCATGTTTGCTTCAATTTGTTGCTTTATACCGTTTATTTAATTCAAGTTTGCTCATGTACAGTGCATTGTAGGTGCATGGTAGAATTTTGAGTATTTTTAAAAGTGGAAAAAAAACATTGTTAAGCTTTTGCATTTTGTTTTTACATAAGTAGTGTTTATTTCAATTTAAAGATATTATCTCAAAAACTACAAAAAATATAGGCTTAGTTTCTTTCATCGCTGCTTTCAATTCATCAATACATATTTGCAAAAAAGAAAAAGAAGTTTGCTTTTATAATGGTAATTTTGCTTTGAATACACCTTTACTTTTATTTATTTCTTATTGAGTCAAAACACCACAAGTACACCACTCCATTTCCTTCTGAGTAAGAAACAACCCTTTAAAATGAACGCATAAATTAAAATTTTTTAGTAATCTTTTGTTTTTAGGGGCCTTTCACCTACTAGCTTAGGCTAGACTTGTGGGCTAGGAAGTGTAAACTTCCCACAAGTTATAAAAATCAGACATAGTGGACCTTTCTTTAGGTAAATCCTTGAATTTATCGACTGTATCTGGGAAGCTCCTCTCAAACGGGAGCTAAGCACGAGGCCACGTGGAGGCTTGGACAGAGGACATAACCCTCCAAATCCTTGTCAAAGCGTAACTCAGGACTTTTACGCATCCGGGGATTCTGTCCTAGACAGAGTTTCGGGCTCAGCTACCCTACCCATGTGTACGAGTTCGGCTTGCGACTGTCCCCCCAAACTGTTGGTATAGCCAAGGTAGCCTTTAGTCTCTTGTCTTTTAGGGTTCATACCTAGGTAAACCGGAAGGTTATTTCTGGTTCACCTTGAACGGGCTTAGAAGGTAACCCTTGTTGAAAGTGTAGGAGGGCGGTTCGGTGATTCCTCTGCTTGTCCCTAAGAACCACTTCAAGGACTCCAAGTAATCATTCATCAAATTTCTTCGGGAAAGTAAATATTTTACCCTTGTTTGATTGCTTGAGGCTTTAGTATTTTTATAGTGTATGCTCTGTGTTCTTGCCTGTGTTTAGTTGGCCTTAGGGTGTGATTTGTCAAATTTTTAATTCTGGAGGACCAACCTGTTAGAAGGTCAAGAAGATTGAGAAACATTCCTCCTCTCACCACATTGGAGCCTCCACCTTTACCCCAAAGGCGGAGATTAGACACTGACGATTCATTTGAACCGGTAGGAATAAGTGAAGTTCTTGGTGAACCAGAATTGATAGCTAACCGTTTTGATCTTGATACAGTCGAGATAGAAGAATTGTAGACTGACGAGTTTGCAAGGAACTTTAACACCCCCTTGATTGATTTAAACGATCCTGTGATCGTTCAGGTTAGACCTTTTGATTCACCTGTATTAGGTGTCCCTGTGGGTAGGATCATGTCTTCTCTAGAAGAAAGTCCTTTTGTGTTCACCTCAACCCTTCCAGTTGAAGGGGTACTATCTCCCCTGGTAAGTGCCCCTAGATCTAGTTTACCTTCTACACCTTTGACTCCAGCGAGCCAGGTGGTTCAACCACCGGTTCACTCAAACCTAGTAGTTACTTCTAGTGACATGGTTGCTGGGATCCCCAGTATACCTACTATTCCTTCTTCCTTTCCATATACTACCCAGAGTGGTCCGGTATGATCCTCGGCATTTGTCTAAGGATTTCCTTGGAATGGGGGGCACATTCCCCCATCCAATCCATACGTAGATCCACCTCCTTCATATGTAGTAGTGCAGTTTGGGAGCAACCCCTCTTATGGGAAAAGTTTCCAAACCCCAATTTCGATCCCTTATACGAGCTCTCCCTTTTCGTTGTTTAGCGGAGGGATACCTGCTCCTATCTTTCAGACCCCTACTTCTATGGGAACGGCCCGAACTTCTTACACTGCACCTCCCACACACAATCCTGTGGATTACGGATGGAATCCATTTCAGAGCAATCTTCCCACTTCATAACCGGTGTCAGGGGGAAACCCCACTTTTACCTATGGGAATTCGGGGGCAGGTCCCTCTAATCCCCAAGCTAGCACATCTAGTACCCCGGTTCGACCCAAACTTCCATTCCTGGCAACTTTAAACTTGCCAGATTTGTCAAAATTGATGAATGAGCCGGTTAGGCATGACCCCTTGTGGCCACCTGTTCCCACCAAATTGGCATCGGACATCCCTAAGTTCGAAGGCAAAACTGGTGAAGATCATGGGGCTCATGCCACCACATTCCATTTATGGTGTTCTTCAAATTCGTTGAACGAATATTTAGTGAGGTTGAGGCTCTTCCAGAGAACCTTGATAGGTACGGTGGCAAAATGGTATATTGAACTGCCTTATGCTGCTTTCAGTAGTTTCTGGGACTTGGCTAGTGCAATTCTCAGCCACTTTTAGCTTCCGGTCTGATACGATTTCGGAACGGACTTGTTGTCTACTTTTAGAAAAAACAAGGCTACCCACATCTCGGATCATATCCAAGAGTGGAGGAGGCGAAAGAGCCTTATAAAAGCCACTATCCCTCCTGAGTTCCTTTTAGAGTGGTTCCTTAAATCACTGTTGCCATACATATATAAGGATGTATCCACCTCAAGAGTGACGAATGAAGAAGAAGCCATACTCAGGGCCCAACAACTGGATTTGATTTATTCACATTCTGGGATCTTATATGAGATCATCCCTGAGGAACCAAGGCCTTCGCACGAGGCGAAGAAGCCTAAGCCTGGACCCCATGCCGATGGTGTGGTTGGATCCGTTAACTCTCCCACTGTAGAGTCTTTGACTAAACAACTTCACTAGTTGTTTGTCAAACAGTCTACGGCGGAGGTAGCAAAGGCTGCCCCCTCCCCCCAGAGTGCAAATTTTTTTGCACAAACATCTTAGAAGGGAAATCAGCAGCTTGGCGGGAAGAAAAAGAAAGGAAAGAAGGGAGAGGGAAATCAAAACAATCAAAATCCCGCAAACAATGCTGATGGGGGCAAAAAACAAAAGAAGAAGGTCAAGTTCCCTTGTAAGTTGTGCCAAGAGGACCACCTTACTCACCTTTTTCCCCTTATGGATCAAGCCTAGAAGCTTCTTAAAGCTCAACAACTGGCGATCCTGAAGGATCCTTTTCCCCAAGGACAGAACTCTGCTTCAGCTTCTAACGTAGCAGGGGGCACTCAAATTTCCCCTGACCCAAATTATATCAACATGGTTCGATCTTTGACTTTGTTGCAGACAAGGAATAAAAATTATGAGACTGACACTTCTAAGAAGGGTAAAGCTGTAGGTGAAACTTCGAACCCTCTGACAATAGAAAAGCCTACTGAAACTATGCCGAAGATACTGAAAGGTGTCTTCAAGAAGACCTTGCATAACCCTAATGCTAGGGATTATTTGAACTACTCCATGGTTGAAGACTTAGCTCAAACCCCGTGTGCAATGTTAGCTTTAGAGGTGTTACAGAGCTGTCCCGCTCAGCGGGATTCCCTCTTAGCACCTTTAGGCAGCATGGAATCTTTGAGTCTCATGGCAAAATTTCATTTTTCTAATGTTAAAATTCACCTCCCCTATCATGTAGCCCTATCAATAGATTTAGTCCATGGCAGTAAGACCATTGGAAGGGCATTTGTTGATGAGGGGGCCTCTACATGTGTTATGTCTTTGACCTATTGGAAAGCTCTTGGATCCCCAGAGTTGGTCCCATCAAACACTTTGCTTACTGCTTTTGATGGAAGATCCTTCCGTCCGCATGGTATCCTGCCGGCTTTTGAGATTAAGTTGGAAGGAAAAGCAGTGTTTGTTGAAATAGAAGTGATTGATGCTCCTTTGGACTACAATCTATTTCTGGGAAGAATTTGGACTTATGCGATGTCCACTATTGCGTCGGTCGTTCTTCATGTAGTGGTTTTTCCACATGAGGGCAAGTTGGTTACTATTGATCAACTTGATTTTACCTAAAAAGGCTGTTTAAAGTCTAATGATTCCACTGTGCCTTTGGTTGATTAGGTCAAAACTGCTGCACACAGCTTGGGGGTTGGAATGTACACATCACTGATGGGCACATTCGATCTTCCAGCCCTGTTTAATTACATTGGTTCCACTAGTGTGGGGAAGTCCATCGCTACGGTTGTCGATAGGACTGATCCTTGGGTTCTCCCAACTCCCCATGAACTGGAAGTGCCCTTATTGGCAGTGGAGGTAGCTTATCAAGACATCAATCAAGCCACTGTTGATCCCATTCCAGATCCTCTAACAGTCTCATATGATCTGGAAGAGGTCTATTTTCCCGCATGGGCGGAAAACTCTTCGCTTTCCATAGATTGTTTAGAAACGGTTTTACCTTCCGATGAAGATGTTCTGGAAGCCATGAGTGGACGTGATAATATTTGTGAGGATCTTCATCATCGATCCTATTTTCTTCCAGAACTAAGCAGAATAGAAAACCAAGAGTTTCGAGTGAGACTGTCAGAAGATGTTGATATACCTATCAATCCCTTGCCTAGGGAAGGAATGTTTTCCGAGGGGAATATGGAAAATATTTTCGCCACTATACCTATTAACATCTCTGTAAACCTTGATATCATGGAAAACATATATATAGGTGCAAACTGCTCTCCTAAAGAGTTTTCCATCTATACTGCCCTTTTTAAGGAATTCCGCGATGTCTTTGCCTGGTCATATGAGGAGATGCCATGCATAGATCCATCGATTGTTGAACATGAAATCTGGACATATCCTGATGCCAAGCCAGTTTGACAAAAATTAAGACCCGTGAACCTGCGTAAAGCGGCGGCTGTGAAGGAAGAAGTTGAAAAGCTGTTGAAAGCTGGTTTTATATATCCCATAGATTTGACTGAATGGGTGTCCAACCTTGTTCCTATTGATAAAAAGAAAAGGACTATCCGCGTTTGTACAGACTTTAGAGATCTCAATAAAGCCTATCCTAAGGACAACTATCCCACACCATTTATAGACCATATCATAGATGCATGTGCGGGAAGTGAGGTGTTTTTGTTTATGGATGGTTTCTCCGGCTACAATCAAATCCAAATCAAACCGGAAGACCAACATAAAACTGCTTTCATTTTCCATTGGGGTACATTTGAATATAAGAAATGCCCTTTGGATTGAGAAATGCTGGGGCTACCTTTCAACGGGCTATGAACTTTGCTTTTCATGAAATTAAAGCCATTGTCGAACCATACCTTGATGATCTGCCCGCACATTCTCGTAAGAGGATCCAACATCCAGATCATTTACGGTTGATATTTGAAAGATGCAGATATTATAAAATTCTCTTGAATCCCCACAAGTGTGTTTTTTGCGTCGATTCAAGAAGATTACTTGGATTCATTGTCTCTAGTAGAGGCATCTAGGTGGATACATTGAAAGTTGAGGCCATTGTAAATCTGCCTCCTCCTCGTTCTCTTAGGAAACTTCAAATCCTACAAGGAAAGTCTAACTTTCTTCGATGTTTTATTGTTAATTATGCTAAGATCACTAAGGGTTTCATGCGCCTGCTCAAACAGGACACCCCATTTATTTGGGATGAAACCACACAACTTGCGTTTGAGGCATTGAAAAAAATCTTTGCTGTCGGCACCTTTATTATGTCCACCAGATTATTCTAGGGATTTTATATTATATATGGCTGCGTCGGAGTCAACCTTTGGGGTAGTACTAGTCCAGGAAGACGATAATCTTGTTGAGCATGTCGTCTACTATCTTAGCCGTGCCTTGGCCAGACCTGAGCTTAGATACTCCCACGTTGAGAAATTAGCCCTAACAGTTGTTTATGCTGTGCAAATGTTACATCACTACATTTTACTGAGGACCACCACAGTAGTGGTGGATGTAAATCCGTTCCAATATGTTTTATCCTGATGGATTGTTGGGGGGGAATTTAACAAGTTGATAGTCATTCTCCAAGATTTTGACTTGGATTTCTAGTCCGCTAAGTCTAAGAAGTCCTTAGTTTTTGCTGAGCTTATAGCAGAATTTCCTGCTGAAGAAGATGTAGTGGTTGAAGATGACTCATTACCAGATGAGCACATCTTCCTGATATCCACCTCTGATCCTTGGTATGGAGATATTCTTATATATCTCCAGACTTTGAAGTATATTGCATCTTCCTCTAGGGAGGAATGACGCAAGTTACGCCTTCATGCCAAGAACTGCCTCATTATAGGAGATACATTATATCGACGAGGGGTAGATTCCGTGTTGCGCTATTGCCTTACTCATGAGGAAGCAGAGATTGTCCTAAATGATTCCCATAGCGGAGCATGTGGGGGTCATTTATCTGGGTTAGCAACGGCCTAGAAGATATTGCGTGTCGGTTATTTTTGGCCCACGATCTTTAAAGATTGTGTGGAAGCCGTGAAGCGTTGTCATCCATATCAGCTTTACACCAGGAAAATGCGGTCACATCCTGCTCCGTTATTTCCCATTGTCTCGGTAGGCCCCTTCATGAAATGGGGGATTGATTACGTGACATGCAACCCATCCTCGGCTGGGGGGCATAAATACATCATTGTCGCTGTTGACTATTTTACGAAACAGGCAGAGGCAATGCCTACTTTCAAAGCCGACGGGGAAACAACAGCTTTCTTTGTATTCAATCAGATTATTGCATGGTTCAGTATACCCAAAGTGATTGTCATTGACCATGGCAGTCATTTTCAAAATAACATGATGGCGAAACTGACTACCATGCTCGGATTTAGATAGGAACACTCTTCTCCATACTATTCGCAATCAAACGGTCAGGTTGAGGCTGTCAACAAGACTTTAAAAACTATCCTTAAACAGACAATTGACGCAGCCCTCTCTAATTGGCACATCATGTTATATCCTTCTCTTTGGGCCTATCGAACCAATGTAAAGACTATTATGGGTTTCTCCCCTTTCCAACTCGTTCACGGTGTGGAAGCAGTTACTCTGATTGAATGTGAAATCCTGTCTCTTCAGATAGCTATTCATGTGTTACCTAATATGACTGAGCTTGAGGAATGTCTGGTACATTTAGAACACCTTGATGAACAGCATAGAGATGCACTGACTACTAATAAAGCTCATAAAAATAGGGTTAAATCTCAGTATGATAAATCGGTCAAACCTAGGGTTTTTTCTGAGGGCGAACTTGTCTTACTTTGGGACCAAGATAAAGAACCTCTGGGGGCAAGAAAATTCAAGGCTATGTGGTTAGGACCCTATGTCGTGTCAAAACTATTAAGTAAGGGCACATATGAGTTAGTTGATTTTGATGGGAATAAGCTTCCTGAGCCTAGAAATGGGCTCTACCTGAAGAAGTACTACGCTTAGGCTTAGCACTTTTTCTTGTATTTTTATTGTATGTATTTTTATGTACGTTAGGTTGTCAGTTTTGTTTTTTATATATATCTACTGGTTGTTGCAGATGTCTTCCGAATGGTATATAGGGTTCACTAATGGTGCTAGCCATCATACTTGTAATATAGCTTCGGCAGCATGGGTTATCTATTCTCCCTCAGGACAGCTTGTTTCCATGGGAGGCGCTTGTCTAGGTCTTGCTTCTAATAATGTTGCTGAGTATAGGGCTGTCATTGAGATCCTATGGGATGCTTTGTCATGTGGAATTACCTAGCTTGAGGTCCGTTTGGAATCTCAGTTGGTGGTTTCCCAGCTCAATCGAGCTTATCAGGTACGAAATCCTATCTTATTACGCCAGTTCATGCAAATTCGTTTATTGGAAAGACATTTTGAGGTTATTACTTTCAATCATATTCCACGAAACCAAAATTCATTGACTGATGCATATGCTAATTACATTTTGGATTGGCATCTCACACACATTTTATAAAAATATTCAGCGGACATATGAAAAACATTTGTAAATAAACTGACAACAAACATCAATATATATATATATATATGTAAAATATATGTCTGTAGATAGGTCAAGTCTGATCCTTGGATCCCGTCATATACAAAATGTACAAAAATGTGGATCATAGTCCATAAAAATGCCCTAGAACTAAGCAGGGCTGCCCTGGCCACTAGGACCTCCTTGGTCCCCATGGTCCCTTCGCACTCTGGCTTCCTCAACCTCCTCGGCTTCGGTAGCCTCCACCGCATCTCTATATACAAGCACTACTCTAGCCACTCGTCTGAAAAGACGTATCCAAACCGGTGGAACCCCAACAACAAACTCCTGTTTGGCTGTAGGGATATGCTCAATCTGCATCGTAGGTACTCGTTGGGTTAGCCAATCCAGCTTCCCCTCTAGTACCCTGATCATTCCTGGATCCTCACCCACGACAGGACGAACAAACATGCGAGGGTGCCCTTCAGGGCGGACCGGTCCAATATCTACATTTTGACACATGAATAGGGTTAAGACTTGTACATATGTATATATCTATCATTGAAAAATTCATAAAAATTTGAAAATGATAAAAAATTAAAAATTACTTACCAAGCTCGACCCATGCTCCTCCTGGAGGGAGGACAAGGTTGGGGTCACCTCAGAAGTCCATTCCGACATATGGAAACTTCTCCAATGCCGGCAGCAGACGTTCCCACCATGTGTAGAAGTCATCATCATAGACACTGTGTACTGATTCCCTTCCTCCTTGATGGAGGAAGATGTCTCCCCACCTGCTTAGCCTTGGCTGATGTGGAGATCTTATCGGTAAAGGTATAGCGGGGCTCAGTGCTGGTACTCTCGAAGAAGAAGAACGCCACTAATATGCTTGCATAACCAAAATTATTGCGTCTTCCTCTCTTGTATTCGGATAGGTGTTTCCTCATAATGGAAGCAAATCCTAAGCACCAATAATAGAGAGCACCTCTAAAACAGTCAACTTCCACCCTCATTTGATTCCTAGTGGCCAAATGTAAAGATGTTGATCCTGCAAGTCTCACAATGGTACTAGCTAATACCTAGAGAGTAAAATCTTGGATATATGCAATGGGAATGCGGGTTCCTCTTCTCTGAGTACCCGGTGTACAGAATATGTCTACATAGTTTTGGACACTTAAGGGGTCACCGCCCCTACCAGTTCCCTCCAAGTTCACCGGTGCTCCCCGTTGTGACAACCCGGTAATGAAATATATGTCTTCCACAGTAAGCTCTAAGGTTTCACCTTGAAGATTGAACATCCCCATATCATGATCCCAATAATTGACCATGAACTCAAGTATGCAGACATTGGCTCGCATGGGTGATGTACAAAAGAATTTCAGTAGCCCACTGGTCCTCAATACCTATATGATGGGCACACTTTGGAGCACCGCTTGATCCATTATTTCGTGCTCCCTTTCCCTCCATTCCAGAACCATATTTTACCTAGAAAATATAAGCAATTGGATTCAGTATTTCCATATCAAAATTCAAAAAAATTTGCATATATTTAAGCTTTTTTCCTCCACGCAGTATCTGCGACTGTCTCTTTAGACAGGTCGCGTACCATCCGCGGTTGTCTAGTTAGGCAACCCGCGGATATAACGCGTATCCACGAGTTTCCATATCAGCAACCCACGGATGCCTACTGCTACAGTTTAGGATGCTGTTAAATATTTAATTCACACTTAAACTTAACATTTGCTTGGATCAAATTGAAGATTCTAGGGTGTAGGCTTACCTGCAGCTGGCAGATTTCGATTTCGTCGGTCCAATTGTCTACAATGATCAATCAAAGGTAGAGGGTAAATTTTCTTTTTATGACTCAAAAGTTCAAATGGTGAGATTTGTTTTAATTTTCAACCTATTTATAGAAATTATATTTCATAAAGTGGGTCTTTTTCCATAGTTTGAAATGTCAATCAACTAATACCATACTTTTTGTTCCTTGGAACAGGTTTATCACTTTGTTGTTGCTCCAATAGGGTGGTTTTGTTATTTCCAATACATGTTGGCATCTTTTCACTCCACATTAACCTTAGCATTCAACATTTTTCCACAGACTATGGTATTCTGAGCCATTAGTCCCTTGTTTTTACTATTGTTCTTCCATGGCTAGGACCCTTCTTTCATGAGTATCCTTCTTATATGCCTTTGTCATTCTTTGGTACTCATGTCGCCACTATTCCAGGTTCAGGGGTATCCTCTTAGATATTTTTCACGCCAAATAAAGCTTCTTTTGAATCTCTTTTTATAAGCTATCCTTTTATAGGAATCCCCGCCCTTATGGAGTTTCTTTAGGCCCAGGTCTGACTCCTTTAAAACATACTTGACTACCGAGTTATCTCATCCGTTCAAGCTCGTTAAGAATATGTGAATGGGCATCCGCATTGGTGGTAGGTTATCTCTTTCTCGGACCATGCGGAATAACACAAGAAATGATCACTCTCTTTTCTTTTTGAATTGAGGAGAGTATTCTCAGGTATAGGTTTATCACTTTTCCGGACCTGGGGGACTAAATTTATGGAAAAGGAACACCCGGTTTGAGCTTAGTTTTCTCTTTTTCGTGCTCTGGACCCAAACATGAAAAAGATTCCTAGTGTACTTTGTGTTTTTTTCATGCTCGTTAAACACTTAAGAACAAAGCAACGATTTTATTGTTGTAAGCCCCATTTCTCGTAACCAAATGCATATTTCCGAGTGATCTTTCTTTCCTTCACACTCATAAAACTAAAGCTATTTTATGCTGTTCTGGAAGGAGCGTTGGGTAGGTGGTAATTTAACCTTTTTCGGACCTCCCTGACTAAGTACGAAAATTGTTCACCTCTTCTTGTTCAGAAGTTAAGAGAGTTCTTCTGTGGTTTGTTTTATACTTTTTCGGCCTCAGGAAACTAAATTGGACAAAAAAGGACCCCCCCTGGAGTCTTCTTTGGCGTTTTTAGACTCTCTAAATGTGAAAACACCGAATGAGCATGTACTAGTTCGGGCTCATTAAATCCACGAATTAGTGACACACTATCAAGCATTATTTTCCCATCTCTTCAAGCTTGTTAAAAATGAAGAGGGAACCGAGATAACTTCCCCGCACTCGTTAAAATTTAACAAGGAAGGTAAGGAAGAAGTTTTCTTTTGTTTTCAGTAATGGGAGCATGTCATCCTTGAACATAGCACTCTTTGTTTTTCGATAGACATGTTTCAGTTTCCACTTTTGTTCAGCTATCTCTTTGAGTTTCTTACTCCTCCTCTTGTCCATTATACCTGGGGAATATGATCATGTCTCCTACATGACAGATAGGTCTAGTTGTTCTATCTTATACGATGCCTTGGGTCATCTCTGTGTTGTGCTCACTGTTCAAGGACTCTACTCAATGTCTGATCTATAGCCTGATCCCATCATTATTATATCTGTTATCTATTTGTGTCTCCCTTCTTTTGCCCAGTTCCTAGTCACTCTTGTGATCCGTTGGAGGATCTATTGCCTTCCTTATCACAGCATGGTTCTGTTTCAGCACTTCCTGATGACGAAGACCTATATTTTTGACGATGGTACCTCAAGATTCACTTTCATCATTGTTGAATTCCTTTGCTTCAGTTGTTGATTATCATCTATTGATTGACAAACTGTTGAATCCTTTTCATGTTCGACTTCAACTTACCCTTATTCACATGGCTTGGATTGTAATGGTTCTTTGGGATCTTTTATGAAGACCTTAGTTCCTCACCTATGGACTAAGTTGCCCAAGATTATGTTCTATTCCTCTACACAGCTTCCAGATCTTTGAAGACTCATCATTGTATATTGTGGCTTTGATCCACCTTCGTAATATACATGGTTTTATACCCGTATCATATGATGTACTCAAATATTGTAAAGGAGTTGGTGTTCCAGTAAATTGAACATAGCATCCTCAGATGTAACTTTGTATATGACATTACTATGTATTTGTTTCAAGTACTCTCTCTACTCCATTGGATTTCTGAGTTCTCCAAAGATAAATATTATAATGTATTTCAGCCATCATTTCCCTCTGACCTCACACATTAGGGGGCATCTGTTATCCACCTGAATGGCACCTCTCCTTCCAAGTGCCGACATCCCTCATGTTGGCACACAAAAGGACATCTATGGATTGAGGGTTGCCCAAAACACTATAGATGGGATTATTACAAAATACATTCCTCACCCATCCAGCTAGTTACTTTGAATTTTTAACTATGTCAAGTCATATCCGCGACCCTATATATATGCAACTCGCAGATCATTTGCGAGTGTCGGTTGTTGCAAGTCGCGGATAAATGTATCTGTGGGTTGCTGTTATAGCAACTCGTGGATCATACGCGGGTTGCTGGTTTTGATACCCGCGGATATGTCCCTTTGATATTTAAAATAAAAACACACGATTACGTGAGATTAGTTAATCCATTTTCCTTAATCTCCTTAACTGTCTCAACCTCCTCAACCTTTGAAACTGCCTTATTTCACCATGTATAAATACAGGCCTTGGGGAGGGTGTTTGATACATACACTTGGAGAGCAAAGTTATGCTGGTGGGGTTTATACAGAATTCTTTGGAGCAGTGGAAGTCAGAATCCTTTGGTTGCAGAGGAGTCCTTGTCTCAGGTGTTGGGTTGTAATCTGAACTTCCTCATTATTGTTAATAAAGAGAATCCTTCTTCCATATGTGTCTTGAATTTATTTCATGTATTGTGGTTTGATAAATGTTTATGTTTCAGTATCATGTATATGATTTATCTAACTTGTTTATATATATGAATCATCTTGTATTTGGAAGACTGAATCTTGACAGGTGAAGGAGAAAGCATTCCTGAAGACTTTAGAGGAGAAGCAGAGCGGAAGAGGACAAGCTAGGATCAACCGTCTTGCATCAGGTGAGTCTTTCCCATACTCCTATTTCCTTTACCGCACTCTAGAGTCAATTGTCTGCAAGTTAATTGAGTATGTTGGTAACCCCAGACCTTAGGTTATAAGGTGCATAATCCTGTAGAACACCTAGTCAGTTACAAAGAATACTCAGCCTAGATCTGAGAGCCATTATGACATGGGGAGAGGATTGGTTCCTTCCATGGTCACATGTAAGGGCTGATCCATTTTGTCATGGTGGGAGGATTGGTTCTTTCCATGTCAGATGTGAGTGCTAAGCCATTCTGAGGCGACTGTGGGATGTGTTCCCACATGATCAGATCTAAGCATTGATTTCCATTCTCTGAATGGAGGTTCCTGGTCAGTTACTAGGAATACTCAATCTGGGACTAAGGTCCATTCTAATATGACTATGGGATGTAGTCTCACATGATCAAATATAAGTGCAGGTCCATTCTGATGTGATTGAGGGATGTGTTCCCACTTGATCAGATATAAGGGTTGATTCCATTCTCTGGGAGAATGGAGGCACCTGGTTAGTTACCAGGAATCCTCAGTCTGGGACTCAGAGCCATTTTGACATGGGGGCATGCTGGGCCCTCCCATGGTGAGATGTAAGGGCTGGGCCATTTCAACCTGATGGTGGATGTGTTCCTCTCATCGTCATATGTGAGTGCTAGGCATGCCATTCTGACATGGGGGCAGGTCGGGCCCTCCCATGGTCAGATATAAGTGCTGGATGGGCCTTTATGACTGGGTCAAATATAAGTGCTGAAGAATATGAAGACCTACTTGGAAGCTAGGCATACAACTAGCATGAGAAGGGGCTGGCTCTGTAGAACTTCATGTGACGAATAGAATCAATAGATAGCACCAGTGATGATAACCCATTGATGATCTAGATCGAGTGATGATCCAGATCGAGTGATGATGATCCAACAGTGATGATATGGATCCAGTGATGATCCAGATCCAGTAATGTTGATCTAGTAGAGATGATCCAGATCGAGCGATGATCCAGATCCAGTGATGATGATCCAGATCCAGTGATGATCCAGATCCAGTGATAATGATCCAGATCGAACAATGATCCAGATCCAGTGATGATGATCTAGATCAAGTGATTATCCAAATCAATATGAATATGACTTGAAGATGAAAATGATTTGAATATTACAAGGACGNGCTGATAAATTGTGTCGAGAGAATACCTTCCTAGTTAAGAGGGAGTGTTGATGTAATTGTAACTTTGAAATGTATTCACTTGTATATCTTATGTATTGTACCCGAATGTTTCTTTTGGGAAGTGTTTGTAATGTAATTGAGTCATGTCATGCCTCGATGTTCCGATCAGGAGTTTCTATAATGTGAACAAGTCATGTCAAGTCATTGTTGGTAACCCTCCTATTGATCAAGGGTGAAATTCCGTGTAGTTGTGGGGCCCTAGGGTTATTATATTATCATAGAAAAGTCAACACTAGGTGAGTTATTGTAAGTCAAGGCAATAGTCCCCACCGTTTTGTTAAGGATAACCCTCCTTGTTGGTTGGAGGGGCAAAGTCCCCACAAGTTGTGAGGAAATAGGGTTATTAGACTCTCCTAGATATGTCAGCTCTAGTAAGTAATTTTTAAGTGAGGCCGACATGTTGGAGTGGACATTAAGTGAACGAAATAATATAAATAGAGAGTGAGCCTCTCTATTTATCACACACACACTCACTCACTGGGGTGCATGAGTGAGAAAGAAAAAGTTGGGATCAGAGAGATAGACTACTGGTATTGGGAGATCATATTTATGTTTTCATGTTTTACTTTTGGTACTGATTCTATCTCTGAGGAAGTTGTGGAGTTTTCTCCTTTATGGTTTCCTCGAGGAAAATTCTGTGTGTCTCTTATCTCTTGTGTTTATTACTATGTATGTTTTTCTCTTAGTTAAATATCCTAAGATAATTCTATCTTGAATAATAAAAATTTAACAAGCCCCTTCCAGTGTAGAAATACAACAAGTAGATCAGATACAGACATGCACAGGAAAAATAGAGAGAGGAATAATGAGATTGAACACAAGAAAAGTGAAGAATAATTTGAGAAAATTCCATGTATTATTATTCAACAACAGTGTACATAAATAATACATAATTGAGAGACAAAATCAAATTTACAAGGAGACAACTCATGCTAACTCATAAAGTAGGCTTGCGAAAATATGAAAAAACCGCAAAGGTGAATAAATCACTTTCCAAACCAGTCCAAGAGCTCATGAATTAGATAAAGCATGAGTCAGGTGTGATGACTTATGGAAAATATTACTAATCATGGTTCAACCTATATAGAAAATCATGGATGATGGGTTGGGCACAAAAGATAGCAATTCGTTAGTTGCTATCTTTCCCTTTATCCAATAAAAAGAAGAAAATAAATGTCTAAAGGAAGATAAGGAAGGAAGGTGTAGTTACTAATATAGGAATTCAATAAAGTTGGTAGAATATGATCCAAAATCAGTATAAGGTGCTCCTCGGGTATCTATGGCAAGCATAGACTAAGTGGTGGTATATAAAGGCCAACTACCTAGTCTAATACATAGGAAATTAATCAAAATGATTAATTAATTATATCCTAAGTATGGAGTAGGTTTTTAATGTTACAAAAAAACCCATTAAGCCTTACATTATCGTGGAATATCTGAAAAAAATATCATAAATATATGCATCAAAACAACAAGGAAATGGTCAACCTTTACAATTTATTTGTCCAAATAACTGAGGAAAGAGGAAAATCACGTGGGGAAAATCCTCCCTCAAAAAGGACATTACACTGAAATGAACACAATATATTCACTCTATATTTTTATTCACTTGGATGAGATGATTGAACTACTTTTTTTTGAATAACTTGGTGAAGAAGTTGTGAACTCCATGATCATGCGCTAAAGCTTAATGTAGTCTATGCCAAAAACAAGTGGAGAGGTTCCTTGTAACTCATTATATGATAATGGAGGAGCATTATCTGAATTATTTTTTCTTCCAACATACTCTGATATGAATACATAATTAATAAAGGAAAATATATATGTGCATACTCCTTCGCAAATACTAAAAAACTTGATAAAAGTAGTTCCTTGTATAGCTGCAAAATGGTGAACTAGACCATATATATTCCTTTCAAACTGACAAAACACCTTCCCAATTATGAAATGATACTTAAGAGACTATAAAATATCATAATTATTGTAATATGGAGTAGCGAAACCTAGAGCTATAGTGTCTCCATGAGTATACAGGGCCATAGTAGGAAAAGGATGTACAACTGGTTACAACAGCTAGATGAGTAAATATGAATGGTATATGGATTTGAAATATGAACCATAGATGTTTATATCATATCCAAACATGGATAAAATAATTCCAATGATGATCAAAGACATGATTAAACAACCATTGAAAGTTAAGCAATATTTGAAACCAACAGAAACAAGTAATATTGCATGGGAATCCAAGGAGGAACCATCTAATGAACTTGGGGTTTGTATAGTATTATGAGTATTCAAATTATGGGTAAGTGGTATGGATGATGTCATAACCTCCATATCATCCTATAAACTCACTTCTAAATTAGAATCGGAAGCATTTGAATGGAGTGAGAAAGAGCTATATAAATACAAGTTAGGAACTAGTGAAAAACACAAGTATTGGGAGATGTCTATAGTAAACTGATAGGTGATTTATCTAATGAGTACATTGAGATTTATAATTATTATTTATTAGAAAATCAATCTATATTAAATAATTGAGAAAATTATTTAACTCTATCACTCAAATCAAAACTTTTATTACATCGGAACTACACATTGTGACAATGCTCTGGGGATTCAACAGGCTTCTCCCGTTCACTTTTATTTGCAAAATTTGTCACATCAATGTTATGCTTTTCAATAAAATTATCCAGGATTCCTATTTTATTATTGAAACAATTTTTCTCAGAGTGAAATCTTTTTCTGCAATAAGAACACTTGAACCTCCCTTTCTTCTTGGATTTCTTAATGGAATTCAAAGCTTCATTAGTAGAATTGAAATCATCTTCGTCATCTGAATTTGGCTTCCTCTCTTTCACTTTTTTATTTTCTTTTCGATTTGCATTCTTTCTTCCTTGAAATAAAAGAGAATGGTATTTGATTTTGTAGGTTTTGAGAGATCCCATCTGAATCAATTTGTCTTTCTCTTTAGTAAGCGAGCCAATGAATGCACTTAAAGAAGTCATTTCCAATTCAAAATAGCAAGCCTAGTAGCATGGAAAGTTGACACAAAAACTGAGCACTCAAGCCCCAAATTTGAAAGGATGGAAACGATCGATTGATAGTCATTCTTCTCAATCCCACATTGCTTGATAAAAATAATAAGTGACTCGAACATGGTGAAGAATCCTTCCATAGATTCGCAATTGCTTGGACTCAATGAGATTAACTCATTCTCCATTTCATTCCCTCTCATATCATATTGTACTCCAAATAGAGACTCAAGTTTGGTCCACACTTGATTTGGAGTGGTCAATCCATCAAGATGAAAAAGAAGATCTATAGAAATTGAGAGATAAAGCAATCCATAGGATTCAACCATTCTATTATGCCACTTTGTTTTCTCAACAACAACATTTAATGGTTCTTTATCTAAAACCATAGAAACTCTGTAGAAACCATTAATGTGAAATAGAATACCAATATTTGATTTCCTTTCATGATAGTTTAGGGGAGTCAAAATCATATATGAAGAATAAGGCATGCTTTGTTGTTGTTGCGTTGCTGGAGATACTCTCTTCACCCTGCACAAAAAAATTAGAAGAAATACTTTGTAAGCTCAATCAATATATTCTTCATAGAGAAATAGGATGCCTAATGAAGTCCTATATTATGTAGTTTTATGATAGATCTATTTTCTTATCTATTCTATCATGTAGATCTTGATATCCTAAGCTCTAATACCATTTATAAATTCAACAAGTATATCTAGATACAAATATATTTAGCAAAAGAAAAAGAGAGAGAGGAATAATGAGCCTAAACACAAGAGAAGTGAAAAATAATTGGATAATATTCCATGCACTATTATTCAACAATAATACATCTTTGAGAGACAAAATCAATTTGTTAAGGAGACAACACATGATAGCTCATAAAGCATGCTTACTAAAATATGAAAAACATTAAAGAACTTTCCAAATCAATCCAAGAGCTTACAAATTGGATAAAGCATGAGTGAGTTGTGGTGAGTGATGAAAAATCTTACTAATCATGGAAGTTGGACATAAAATCATGGAGGATGGGTTGGCCACAAAAGATAGAAGTTTCCTAGTTGACTAGCTTTCCCTTTATCCACTAAAAAGCAAAGAAAACAATCTAAAGGAAGAAAAGGCAGGAAGGCGCAGTTACTAATATGGGTAGTAAATAAAGTTGGAAGAATATTTTCCAGAATCAGTATAAGGTGCTCCTAAGGTATTTATGTCAAGTGTTGACCAAGTGGCGATGCCTGGAGGCCAACTACCTAGTATAGTACATAGGAAATTACTCAAAATGATTAATTAATTATATCTAAGGTATGGAGTGTGTTTTTAATGCCCTAAAATCCATGACCAAATACTCATCCTCATTCTTGACCTGTAAAAATAACACCCCCCTTGGTTGAGGGTATTGCTCTTGAGCTCGATTGACTTGCATATGTTCATCATTGTTCATTAGATATGTGTCAACTATTTTCTCCTACAATAACTGATATTCCCTGCAATATTTCTTGTCGCGACCCATATATAGAAAAAATTTACAATATAGGTTAGTGGTTGCACTTACTATTTTATGTAGATATACGCATTCAACTGACCGATGTCCTCTGGTCTAGAAAATTATACACCAGGGCATTCCTTGTGAATTTATAGGATTTAGTGCTCCTGATGCAAGATAATTCAGGAATGATGGACATGAGTTTTTATAATGGCCTTCAGTTCTACATATGGTACACCAAAGTTCCATTTGAACTTATTTTCCTTTCTTGGTGTCTTGTATTTACATCATGAGGTTGGTAAGTTGCGATTATATCTGCATCATCTCTGCACTAGTTTCCACAACCAGTGAGGCGTCCAACTTCATAACAAGTTCAATATATTCTATCTAGGATAGAATATTATTTTGCATCAAGGGAACACATATATGCGGTATCATCTCCGCAATAAATAATTCTTTATGATGGACATCCTACTCATCGAAACACACTTTAGCCATCATATTTTTAAATATTTCGTTGAAGTCCCTAAAAAAATCATTCGACAACTACTTGATCTCATTTAATTATTTGATGCATTGTGATTCATGCTTAGGCTTCTTGAATTCTTCTATCAGTCCAGTCTAGATATGATAAAATGACTTTTAAGAGATCCCTATGAGGACCACCAAAAATTCCATATACCAGTCAAGCGCACAACCTGTAGAAATTCAAGATGTAGATCTAGCTACAATATATTTCTCAAAAACATTCATAATAAAAATAGAGAGAGGAATAATGAGATTGAACACAAGAGAAGTGAATAATGATTGGGTAATATTCCATGTATTATTAGTAAATAATAGTGTACATAAATAATACATCCTTGATAGGTAAAATAGAGTTTCTAAGGAGACAACTCATGCTAACTCATAAAGCATGCTTACAAAATATGATAAAACCCCATAAGCAACTCAAGCACTTTCCAAATCAATCCAAGATATCACGAATTGGCTAAATCATGAGGGTGAAAACATGAATTTGGTATACACGTTTTTCTTTTTTTTTTACCAAAAACTACAAAATTTTAAGTTTTTCAACTTAAACCCTCTCAAACCCATATCCTTCTTAATAATTTCACCTTGACGTAAACACAAGAGGTTTAGAGAATTCTATTAGCTTCGTACTCATATTTTTTTGAATTTTTTTCTATGAATATATAGTAGGAAAAATTTGACGGGAACTATTGGAGGAGCAAGTCGGTAAGCCGACTGGAATGATAGTCAACTTAGTCGATTAGCCAACTAAGTCGATCAGCGGACTAATTAGAGATTAGATCGGCCACATAAGGTCGTGTCAGTTGACCGAACCGGCAGGTAGTTATTTGTAACTATTTTGTAATTCATATATATTAGGCTGTTGAGCGAGATGAGAAATCGGTTCAGTTCTCTTTATTGTATGGACCCTTTCATGATAATATAATCTGTTAGTCCACTTAGTTGTTCTTGTCTCTTGTCTCTGTTATGTATGTATTCTTTTAATGTGTATTATTGGTAACCCTATGTGATCTGTGAGATTACAACATTGGTTTCATTACCGATAGTACATATATGAGATGTATACAGGCATATGATATCAGAACAAGAGATTAAGGACTGGTGGGAGCGTAAAATAGCAAACAACTTTCAAAATTACGCACGAAGAAATAGGTTAACAAATGCTCAAGCAAAGGAAATGTTATTTACTGAAACTCATGAGAAGTTTGTAGAATCGGTACCCCAGCTTTTGAAGAAACTCCTGCATGAAAAATTTGGAAGCGACTAAAGATCAACAACTGCTAGGAAAAATGATTCGAGGGGGAAGGACAAACCTGTTGGAGATTTTGAAAAGATCACCGATGAATTCTGTGAGGAACAAGCTATAGAAGAAAGAACTTTGGTGGAAACTATCCAGAAGAAATTCTACACAGACCTCACCGAGCAATTCTTGTGTTCCTTATCGACTTGTTATTCAAGTTCTTGATAGAGAAAGGAGTGGGTCATATCATTGAACCTCATCCATTACTACGCGAACCACCACAAAATACTAACTGGGTGGAGAAACAAAAGAAGTGGGAGAAATTCATTGCCGAAAGGGAGTGGGAATACTTCCTAAGCAAGTAAACAAAACTATTCGGGCTCTCTAAAGTGCTGGGTAGGAAATAGGGGGGGGTAGCTGGTTGTATGTTGAGGTAAAGTGGATGGGATTAGAGTCAACTAAGGAGATACCATTCACCATCGATGAGAAGTCGGCCTAGAAAGGAAATCGAAAGGACAGTGTCACACAAAGGTACAACAGACTTACAAAAAATAGAGAGGGAGAAGAGGCTACAAAGAAGGGAAGAAAGAAGAGAAAGAGCTATAGTGCTGCAAAGAGGAATGAGTACTAGGGTGACAGACCAAGAGAGAAACTAGTAAGAGTCGAGTCATGACCGACAAGAAGAAGGAATGGAAGAAGAAGTGCCCCCTATGGAAGAATATTTGTGGATAGAGTAGCGAGAAGCTCTCCAATTAGAAGTTCCCCAGAAGGTAAGACCTCTATCTCTGACAAATCCAAGTACCAAGATACAAACCATTGTCAAAGAGGACCTCAAACTAAGAGCTTGTGACTTTGGTATTTGGAGCCGACTAGACGACGAGAGAAACAATGATAATCATCTACTTATCTGTCGACCAAAAGAAGGAAATTGGGTCATGCTTCAAGCGATACCCTCCAACCAAAGTATCCACTTACTTTACCCAACACACAAAGGAGCACCCCCCTGGCAAATACATCTTTGGAAGATATAGAAAATTTGGAGGTGCATACAAATAATTGCAGTTGGACATCGACAGGAGAAGTCGACCTCAACTGACTGCTTGTCGGCAAATAAATGACAACTAAAATGATCGACAAAAACAAGAGTTCTGTCTACAATATCTCTGCACAAAGGAATAAAAACATCCCACACCCCCACCACCGCTGCCTCTTGAAGAATACAGTGACAGTGTCTTAGACATGGGTCACAGGTCAGCACACATACCTCTATATGAGGGAGATGAGGATCCCATATGACATTGGTTCGTCTGCGAATCGACATGGGAGGAAAACCAAGTCAAAGATGAAGACAGACAGATGGCACAATTCGTTGATGCCTTAAGGAAAAGAGAATTAACATGGTATATGACCTTTTCTGAGAGAACCCCCGAAGCAACTAAAGAAAAAGCCAAAGTGCAATTTTTATCATTCTTTAAAACTCCAGATGCAAAACATCTGGTAGCTAAGAAATTGAAGACGACATCACAAAAGTCGGGAGAAACTGTCTATGACTACGACAAATGCTGGAAATACCTTCTCAGCCAATTGGATTATGTCATTGATGAGCAACTATTAATCCAATGGTTTCTTATAGGTTTGACACAGAAAATTTGTTGGCACATAAATCTGGAGACATTCAAAACTTATGAAGATGTGCTTACAAAATATCTACAAGTAGAAATGGATGAAGATATTATGGTATACCCCATGGATCATAGACTGGAGGAATAGCTTGAGATCGTGCAGAAATAATTAAAAGAGATAAAACTTAAGAGTCAGGATATTTGGTGCACGAAATGTTCAACGACCAGACTTTCAAAAGACAACTGTCAACAGGATATCAGCTAACAGGATGTTCGATTTGTGCAAACAAACTTTTTTTGCGACATTTTCCAAGACCATGGCAATCACAAGACAAAAGATTTCCCATTTAACATGAAAAATGGCAAAGCATCTTGGTGCGCTATCTGCGAAACAAAGAATCACGCCACGTCCGACTACCATCTAAACCTAAAAAATCGACAGAACTATCACGTAGTCTACCAGACTAATGCAGTAGTACAGAACAATGAACAATGAAACAATGCACAAAATGACCAAAACAATCAAAGATAAAAAGGTCATTGATATGAATGCCGCTTCAACAACCGACAAGGAGGATATGGAAGTCAAGGTCGATTCTTTGGGAATCGAGACAACCAACCATGTCGGCCCATCCAATGTTTCACATGTTACAAGGAAGGACAGCGATATGCAGGCTGTCAATACAAGGACAGGAATGACCTAAAATTCTGTACTAGTTGTGGAGTAGGGGATCACTCATTAGAGGATTGCCCTACTATGCTTGAAAAAATAAATAAGAAGAAAAATGTTAATGTCTTGTTGTAGGTGCAAAGACATGATATAATTAATACAAATAATTTGCATATAGTAACCTGAAAAGGGACAAAAATTGGGAATGATAACCCATGAATAAGCAAAATAAAAGAAAAGAATATTTATTGTGACCCAGTTAAAGAAAAACAAATATATAAATATGCAACAAATGTATTTAGAGAATTTTCTCGACAAGAAGAAGATGATGACAACAGACATAACATAGTAAAAGAATTAACACGGTTAGTACAAAAAGATAACTCAATATCTCAATTCATCGACTTATTATATAAAATAAAATAGAACAACAACACTAAAAAACAAACAAAGAGTATCTGCAGTCTAAATAAAAAAGATAAAAGTGATGCCGACCCACTTGTCGACTTGGAAATTGAAGTATACCATGTCCGACAATTCGTGCTCAATTTCGGATCACAGGTAAATATAATGACTCAAGACACATGGAAACAATTAGGAAGACCTCAAGTATACGAATCAGGAATATACCTGAAACTAGCCGACCAAGGTCTAATTGAACCTATTGGAGTCTGGAAAATTGTCGACACAACGATAAAAGGAATATCGACCAAAGTTGACTTTGAAATTATTGACCCTAAGGAAGGATCCAACTACTTCCGAGCATTAATAGGTCGACCTTGGGGGAGAAAAATGAAAGCCTCGATATCCTTAGACAAACAAAGAATAAAATTAAAAGGGAATGGACAAAAAGTTGTTGTACCTATTCATCCATCCCAAGGAGAAACTTGGATAGAACCAATTGATGAAGAATTTTACATCCGAAAACTATATCAGATACAGAATAATGAAGATTGCATAGAACCTAATATATATGGTGAACTTTACTTAGGCAACCAAGACTCAGTAGGATACAATTCAAACGCAAAAATATATGATTGGGAGGTTGAAAACTATGAAACAAAAGCAAGAGGATATTGGACCATTCAAAAAGTAAAAAAGAAACCACTCAGATAAGGCTTTGTGGTGTCCATCATCCCAAAAAAATTTGAGAAGAAAACTAAGGAATATCCTACCTTAAAACCAATAAATATAAATATCACAAAAATCCCAAGATATAAAGAAAGAGAATCACCAGTTATGCACGTAGAGCAAGTATCTAGGAACATTGGTGAACATGGCTGACTACAAAGCTTAGTGGAAACTTTCGTAGGACAAGCTACCAGATGGTGGGATACCCATTAGTCAAGACTGCAGACATGGACAACAGCTTCGATTTATTTTTTAGAAAGATTTGGAGGAAAGAAGTTAACCAACCAGGCTGACATACCTATATTTACCTAAGGACAAGATCCATAAAACCACATAAAGACATGTGAAAAAGAATGGAGAAGACTTGGATATAAAGATGAGCGAACATGGCCACACCTATTCCCATCAACACTCTCTGACTTACCAAAAAAATTGGTACAAAATGGAAGAAGCTCGAGGTGAAACATTCCTATGCCATAAACTCAAAGAGAATTTTATCAAAGATTTCAGCTTTGTACCCCAAAATGAGAATCTGGTCGAAAAAGCAAAACAGATCAAAGCATTTATACAACCAACAGAAAACAAAACCCTAAAACACAACCGACCGACAACAAAATGCAATAATATACAAATCGAGACAATTCCATAGTCAACAAGACTACAAATGGAAAATGAAAATTTAGAAGGGAAAAGCTTTAGATGGAAATCAAACCATGCCGAAACAACAAAACCAATTTGCACAGTATTCAAAGTCGAGACAACAGATAAGGAAGACATCGAATGAATGACTGCAGTAGGCTTTCCTGCTACATTTTCATAGTTTAAAGAAAAGAGTCGACTAATTAATGAGAAAAAAATCCCGTGAATGGTTAGACACTAAAGTGAAAATCAAAGAAGTCGACATATCAAGTGATGATCGAGCAAAAATAGCAAAAATTGGAGACTACTGGACTAAAGCATAGACAACAGAGATAGTAAACCTACTGAAAGAATTTCAGGATGTATTTTCTAGACACTATAAGAATCTCAAAGGTCTAGTACATGAAATGGGTGAAATGAAGATTGACATTAAACCTAATGTTCGACTTGTAAAGAAAAGACCATATAAACTAGCTCATAAATACAAAGAGATAGTCAACAAAGAGATTGATAACATGCTTGCAGTAGGTATTATCTACCCTATTGACCAATCAGAATGGGAAACTCCAATGGTGGTTCAACCAAAGAAACATGATCCAACCAAGCTAAGGATCTGTGTCGACTTCAGAGAACTCAATAAAGTTACATTAACAAACCCATTTCCAACTCCTTATGCATATGAAATCTTAAATGAGGTCGCAGGACATGAATGCTACTCGTTTACAGATGGATTCTCAGGTTATAATCAAGTACCAATAGCCAAAGAAGATCAGAAAAAGACAACATTTGTATGTGTTGAAGGGCGTATTTGACTAAGCCTACAACGGGGGAGACAACCTAGACCGGGATCCTTAGTGCAGGTTCCAAGCTGTTTGGGATGGTTGTTCCCGACAGGTTTAAAGGCTCTGTTGGCCTGGAAGTCTACAAGGCCTATGGTTGAAATTAATGCTACTGATTGTTAGTCAAACCTATCTTTATGATTTACACAAGTTAATTCAGGTTATATGTTACAAGATATTAGACTATCAAGTTTAATTAACTTAAATCTGATGAAGTGTAAATACAGCAAATATAATACACACACAGTTAATATTTTACAAAGACATGTTATCTACACCTTGTACAATAACTACAACGAGAATGATCTGACTGTAATTCATAGAGAGGGATCTAGTTCAAATAGGTTTTTTCAAATAATATAATTTGCAGAAAATAAACAACATATTATGCTATCCTACTTCCTATCCTGATCAGGAGCGGCAAAACAATTAACCTGTAATCGACTTATTCCAATAAAACTACTGCATGAACAAACATGATAATATTTAAATAATTTTAAACGTTAACAGATCATACAATAGCCATTACATATTACATAAATGATGATACCGATCATTAATCACATAATATGACGTACCAGCAAAATCGAAAACATTAAAATCGATAATGATATAAAAGATGTACATTCGCAAAATTCTGTAGAGAATTATCACAAACATATCTGAAATAGAAAGGTAACTACAAGACTAACAGATATCCAAAATATATGCAAAGTATACAAACTCAAACATATATTAAAATATCACCAGTTCAAGATGTCATGGCTGCAGACAGAAAGCTGTCCAAAGTCACAGGTATTCTAAACTCCAGTCTTGTTTTCCCCTTTTCCCTCCAAAATCGACCCCTATTTCCCTCGACTCTCTATCCTTAAATACATGTTTTTTTCAAAAATAAACATCCTAAAACATAGAGATCGCCCAGATCGAATCATACAACTAATTCCAATTAAAAATGACAAGTGTAACGTGTCATTTTTAAATAAAAGTAAAACAATGTGAAAAGATAACGATTCGATCCATGAAAATCGAAACAAGACCTAAAAAGCCTGGAAATGGATCTGTTCCAATTGATGGGGGATATTATCCAAAATAAATAGTCCTCAAAACCTGGGCATACACAGCCACCATATCACCTGCAGTAAATCAAATAATAAAATTAAAAACATAAACACAAATCGAAATAACAAATGCTTAAATAACAAACAGAAAGTAAAATAAATCAATACCTGATCATCAAAATTCAAAATTGAACCCAACAGCAAATAGATCCAGCATAGTCACAAATTAACCGGCGCATTAAAGACTTGAATGTTAACCCCACTAGACTGACTCGGTGATGGAGTTCTGAATTGCATGAGTGCGATCTGAGCATTGAGCTCACGCACCTTCTCATCATTCTTATCATTTTCATCCTGAAGCTTAAGAACTCGCCGTATCAATTTATTTTTGTGTTTCCTCAAGCAAACAATATGTTGATCACTCACCTCTGCTTTCTTCTTTAACATAACATTTTCAGATTTCATTAAATCACGGTTCACTGCAATTTCACCTACCCTATCTTCTATGCTACGAATTTTATCCAACAGGCGATTAATAAACAAGGGATGAGCCATGTCTGCAACGCAATAAATACCAGGTGGATTCGGGTGCACAGACTTTTCTTTGACCGATGAATTACTAACAGCATCCACTCGCACCTCTTTGTCGAGCACAGGGATATCCTCATCAACCACGGGAGGAATCTCGTTGACAGGGTTCGAACCAACTTCAGGTTGAACGACAGTATCGTCAATAGGTGAAGAGGTATCAAGCTCTTCCTCATCTAAAACAACAGTTTCCACCTGAACCTTATCAAGAACAAGGGTTTTGACAGAATTAGCTCTCGCCATGCTTCTAGTGAATCTAGCTGCCAACCTGGCTTTAGGTTTATCCCATCCACGACCGCGAATCTTATCTGTATCATTTTGTGGGGTTGTTGGTGATAGAGATGAGGCTGTCCTAACACGCTTAGAACCTAGAGGAGTATGAGTACTGTTCGCAGGATTAACCGTAGGCTCTTTGCAGGGTTGAGGACTCATACTGCGAGGGCTCGAAAGAGGTTTGCGCGGAGGAAGGACTGAAACTGAAGTTGGATCTCTGTGCTTGTTACAATCATCAGGATTCTTGAACATGCAGTGACAAAACGAGGAAAAACCATTTGACTCTACAAATTCATCCCAGGACCGACCCGACTTCAATAAATCATTATCAATCAGCATACGAACCAAACCATGATGAAAGAGGCTGTGACTGACATGTTTAGGGCCTTTCTTAATTGCATTGGACATTTTGAACAAGCTATGTAAAAGATAGTAAGGCAAATTTAATGGAAACCCTATAAAAACAGACATGAGCCGAAGGTGGTATACATACGCTGATGATAACTGGCCTTCACAGGTCAAGTATCGATGAATCAAATCAAGGATAGGATGCCATTCTTTCAGGAAATACTTACGTGCCACCCCAGTTCGAAAAGAGACCTCCTGAGCAGGGTTTTTTAACAGCCGTCTCCATTCTGTTATGGTCATTTTCTGGTACTTGAACCATCTCTTACCAGTCAGGGACAAACCTGTTGCAGCTGCTATCGACCTTTCATCAACCCGGAACCGAAGATCCCCAACTTCTACTTGAAAATTGACCAGGGAGAGAGAAAAAACCCTAGTAACTTCAGGGTTAGAGTCGAAGAATTTTTTGAAAAATGGCATCCACGCTACATCCCTAATCCTCTGTGAGAGTTCGGGGTTCGAATTTAACAGGGTCATCTCGCAGGGTTCAACCCTCACAACAGGAGCCATTACTGGTCGATTACAAATGCGTAACCGCACGAAAAATAGGTACCAGAGCTCGGCGAGAGAGAAAACATGAGACTGTGAGCACTTAGAATCGAGGCTAAGCAAAACCAAGTGATGAACAGGATAAGCCATGCATAAACGCAGGCTATACCTCTGCGGGTTTGGCATGACCGAAGGCATTAGCACTTGGAGTGGTAATCAATTGAGGGCATAAACGACGGTCGAACACTCTAGATGGATGATATTACCATAATTTACCCTGACTTAAATGATGGGAGCCTCTTGGCTGTACCCAGACCAGGTGTTCTAATGGAAAGGAGCCACGACAGGGGATACGTACTAGCACTTAAACGCGATGGACAGTTCAAGTACCAGTGTCATGACAGCATATTGGTTTCACAATAAGTGAATCAAGGTATAGGCTATGAAATAAATCAACATGACGATAACCATAATATATGCAATCCCTACCATGGATTCGGCCTACGCTTAAAGGTGGCGGATTAAATGATCATAATTACAAACCATTAAATCAAAAATCAACCTTGCAAAACATACCATATAATGATGATCGACATAGATTTTGGTGATAATGCCGATCATGGTTCAAGAACTTAGGCTATGTCGGGAATGGTTTGTAATACATGTGGCTTACGTACACTAGGTCTTGACCAACATCACCACAAACTAACCATTGATAACCTTTGAATAACAAAATCAACATAATCAATTCATGATATTATGGATTAATTTCTAGATTAGGATAAATCGAAGGATATAAAAATCATTAGTATTTATCCTTAATTTCAACCCAAAAACAAATAATAATCATTAGTGATGATTTTGTTAAATATCCTATAGTTGCAAAGGTTGCCTTAAAAACAATGAATTTCTCCAATTCAGTAGCTGACAGAATGGCATTGTTTCAGTAGCTGTAATTCCTCTTTATTTTGCATTGAGAAATTCGAACATTTCATCTAACAAAATAGGATTTTGTTAGATGAAATAATGTTTTGTAAAGGCTGTTGAGCCAGGGCACAACAGATGGTGATAAGCTGGGCGGAACAGTTATCTCTGCCTCTTAACCTGAAATCTTGCACATGGAGAAATTAAATCCTTAATACAAGCCATTATACAAAGATCACTGTTTTAACATCTCAAACAAATTCAAGTATTTCACAGTTCTAAAACTTACCAGAAAATTACAGTTTCAGCGATTTGTTTGATAGCATCAAGTCTCAAACAGAAATTAGTCCTCAAAGAGTAAGACAGTAAATGGCTCAGTTTTAAGGATAGAATCTCAATACCACAAGCATGGCCCTGCTGCCAGCAGGAGTTCATAGCCTCGATAGGGTTGCTTCTATATCCTCAGAATGCCAGTATCCTATATGCTAGTTATATATGTACAATTCTGGTTGGAAGAAACTATTACCACTGTTTTATTTTAATTTATTTCTCATGAAGGCCATGGTTCAGGCTTGGTAACCAGATAGTAACCATGTCAGTCACCAGTCTGCATTACAGTAAAATGAATCGGCTCGTGATGAGACCTTTCATCCCTTAGATTTTCTGTCCAAGGGTCATTGCCCAGGCTTGGTGACCGGAGACGACAATGTTACTGGAAGCAAACCTATGATCCTGAGCAGATCAGCTCGTGATGAGACTTTCTGTCCTTCAGATTTTTGCATATGTCCAAGTCCATCCTTGTCCAGAACGTAATTATTATTAATCTCAAATGAGATTATCTTAGCAGATAGGGAGGCGAATCTGATCCTCTTTACGAGAAGAAATGGCGTAAAAGATCTAAATAGATAACTTTACCAAGTACTGTCCCAATCCCGTTGGGCAAATCTTTGCAGAGACCGATATACTTAATTAATATTAAAATGGTTTAGCTTTTTCTGGTAGAATCTAGAACAATGAAAACACCATTCTCTGTTCAAGAAACCAAAACAGAATGACATTTTCCAGGATAATAATGTCTTTTGTGCATAACTTACATATTAATGACAGAACTTAAAATGAGCCATCAGTTCAAGATTTGATGAATTTACCAGGTTCATAACACACAGACAAAGCAGCAAATCAATCAAAAGAACATTGAAATAAAATGCATCAAGCAAACACACCACACAGGTATATACAAGATGATCCCTTGAGGGGGATCAACAAAAATATCTCTTGATTAGGTGACCATTTACTGGAAGGTTATCAATGTCACCTTCCAATGTTTGTAACCTGAAAGTACTAGGACCAAGTTTTTCTGTAATAATAAATGGCCCTAGCCACAGGCATTGGAACTTTGTGTGTTTTCCTTTATCTTCGTGTTCCTTATCCCATTTCAAGACTAAGTCACCTACTTCCAAATATTGACTGACCGAATTCCTGAGGTCAAACCAACGCTTAACAGTTTGCTGGTGTTTTTCAAATTTTTTTCTAGCCAACTCCCTGTCTTCCTCCAGTTTCTGCAAGGTGTTAATTCGATGCTCCATGGCAGAACAAGGTATCTCCTGCACCGACTGGGCAAGCTGTAAGGAGGGCAGGAAAAAATTAAGGGGCAAGATGGCTTCTTTACCATACACCAAGAAAAAGGGAGAGTTCCCTATAGCAGCTTTGGGGGTTACCCTGTCAGCCCGCAAAGCGTTCGACAGAGCAGTATGCCAATTCCTATGATGGTTAGCCACAGTACGTTCCAGAATCTTAATCAGATTTTTATTAGAGGATTCTGCTAACCCATTACCCTGGGGGTAATAATTAGCTGAATATTTCAACTTTATACCCCTGTCTAATGCATACTCAGTTAATTTTGCAAAGGAAAAATAAGTTGCATTATAAAATATTAAAGACTCTAGAACATCGAATCTGGTAATAATAAAAGAATCAAGGAAAGATATCACCTATTCGAAATTGACTACCCTCAATGAGATGGCTTCAACCCATATCATGAAGTAGTCTATGGCTGTTAGAATGTATTTATGTTGTAGTGAAGAGGCTGGTGTGATTGGGACAACAATATCCAGACCCCATTGCTGAAATGGGACTTCAATGACAACCGACTGGAGGGGTAATGCTGCCTTTTTCAGTCTGCCTCC
Source organism: Pseudotsuga menziesii (assembly GCA_001517045.1). NCBI lineage: Eukaryota > Viridiplantae > Streptophyta > Pinopsida > Pinales > Pinaceae > Pseudotsuga > Pseudotsuga menziesii. The sequence goes on along the minus strand of LPNX010906341.1, from coordinate 50,590 downwards.
TGCTCTTTGACACTCTTGGCACTTCCTGGTGAAAGAATATGCGTCTTTAAACAATGTGGGCTAGTAGTACCCATGTTTAAGTATCTTATGAGAAGTAGTTTCTCCGCTGAAATCTCCTCCAGCTGGCCCTGCATGTAATTGAGATAACACATCATCAGCCTCATGTTTTTCTAGACAACGAAGGAGAACCCCTTCAAAATTCTTTCTATGCAAAATATTATCAATAAGCTGATAAGGTGTAGATTTTAATATTAAATCTCTCTTATGACGTGGGTCTAAATGTTCAGGGGCGGTCCCATGCAATAAGAAGAACTTAATATCGTCATACCAAGAATCGGGAGGAGTGGAGACCGGAAAAACTTCCCTTTCAAATAAAGAAGGTTCGCTAAAGAAGTGCAGATCAGGATCAGAATTGTCCACAGACCCAGCTGCTAGTTTGCAAAGTCCTTGCCCCCTGACAATCTTTAAAGGTTTTATTTCCAGGTCGTATTCCTGAAGTGCTGTGACCCAATGTGCTCTGTTTTCACCAAGATCCTTCTGTACCAAGAGATTTCTAACTGCAGAATATGGTACAATGACTTTGGTGTGGGACTTCAGTAAGTAATGCCTGAAATGTTTGACAGATTTGAAAACAGTGAAAGCTTGCTTGTCCACTTCTGGGTAATTTAATTCTGCACCGTTGAGACCAGAACTCGTAAAAGCGATAGGAGCTTCATCATTTTCCTGGTTTTTCTGTGTCAGAACAGCAGCATAAGAAGAATCAGAAGCAAACGTATACAAAATGAAAGGTTTGGAAAAATCTGGGCTAGTTAGAGTGGGGGCTTCAGCAATAGCTTTTAAGATGTCGTGAAAAGATTACTTCTCATCAGTGTTCCATTTAAACTCAGCATCTTTTCTTATCATTTTCAGAAGCGGCCGAACAATTTCTATAAACCCAGGAATAAATCTAGAAACAAAATTTATCTTTCCAAGAAACGACTGCATGGACTTCTTTGAGTGGGGCATCAAAATTTGTGATATGGCACGGGTGCATTCTGGGTCAATATTGATGCCTTGTTTAGAAACAACAAAACCCAGCAACTTACCTTCCGTGACTAAAAAGATAGACTTCTTAGGATTTAAAGAAAGCCCATACTTCCTACAACGCTCAAAGACTCTCCTGAGATGAGTTAAATGATCAGTTCTATTTTTTGAAAAGACGGTAACATCATCAAGATAAATAACGACAAACTTACCAATCAGACCTCTGAAGGCGATGTCCATTGCCCTCTAAAATGTTGCTCCGGCATTTATGAGACCAAATGGCATTTTCCTGTATGCATAGGTTCCCCAAGGCATCCTAAAAGTTTTTTTCAACTGGTCAGCTTTGGATACTAACACTTGGTTGTATCCTGAAAAACCATCTAGTAGTGAAAACATTTCAGATCCGGAGACCTGTTGCAAGATTTTCTCCATTGTAGGAACAGGATAATTGTCTTTATCAGAAACCTTATTCAGGTTTCGGAAGTCGACACATAACCTGATGTCACCATTTTTCTTCCTCACGGGTACAAGATTTGCTACCCACTGTGCATGTCGAACAGGGAAAATTATTCTGGCAGAAAGGAGTTTATTTAGCTCCTTCTTGACAGCTGGTTCTAAACTGGGGTGCATTTTCCTTAATTTTTGTTGAAAAGGCTTAGCCTCCGGTTTCATAGGAATAACATGCTGCATGATATTAGGGTCGAATGTTTTTAGGTCATCGTACGTCCATGTGAATATGTCTTTAAACTCTTTGAAGAGCTTAATGAAGGCTGTTTTTTCCTGGGCAGTACGTGTGCTACCCAGATTCACACATTGAGGATTTTGCTCAGTTCCTAGATTCACAATGTCAGATTGCATGATGGAGCTATTAATTTTACAATTCCTTGCAGCCTTAAATTTATCCTTTAAGTCATAGAATTTCTCAAGTTTGATTACTGACCTGGGAAGAGCACTAACCTGATTGAGAGATTCCTGAATTGAACAAGGCTTATGGATTACTGCGAAATTATGTAGATCCTCATCGTGAGTCACCTCGTCCAAAACCGCATCCTTGAAAGTATCTTTAAAAGTCAGAAAATCGATCAATTGCTGGTCGTCATTGAACACTCTCCAATTTGCTATGTTGTCAGGTATAGAAGGTCTGAACAGCAATTCAACCGATAAAGCATCAGTAAGGATTCCTTCAGATGGAATCAATCTTGAAGCAACATTAGCTAAAAGATCAGCTTCCTGATTTAGATAATGAGGGATGGAACTTATGTTAAATGCTTCAAATGCTAATAGTAAATTCCATACCTCAGCCTGATAATTTCTCAGGTGTCCAGCTATGCAGTGTATCATATTGCGTACCTGATGAACAATAATCTCAGAATCTCCTAAGACTACCAAGGCTTTGGCTCCCAAGTCAATCGCTTTCTTCAGCCCTTGAATGAGGGCTTCGTATTCAGCGATGTTATTGGTGCAATCGAATTCTAATCTGCAAGCAATGAAGTATCTTTTACCATAAGGATCAATCAGTAAGCACCCTGCACCAACTCCTTCTTTTGACTTGGAACCGTCAAAGTAAAGAGACCAACAACCATCATTGAGATCTAAATGGGGTGTATCTGGTACTGGGATTTCAGCTGGGGCTTGTGAAAAATGACAAATTTCAGACTGCTGATTTGAATCTGGAATTTCTGAAATTTCAGCTTCCAAGTTCCCAAAAAATGAGTCAGCCATGTAGTTACCCATTATGGTATCAGTGAACAAGACTGGTTCATTTGAGTCATCAATTTCAGTGATGGTATGCTTCATATACCATTCTCGATCGATCCTGATTTTATTGGGATGACCCTTATGAGGTATCCACAGGTGTGACCAATCTGTGGCAAAATACCCATCAAGTTTCTGTGACCAATCTCTGCTAAGAAACAAACCATATGCTTCGGGGATGTCAGCAACAATAATATCGATGATAAAGTGAACTTGTGGATTGGAAGCAAACCTTATCAGCACCTCTTTCACTTTACCTATTACCTTTACGTTTGAACGATCAAGCTGTACAATACTAGTATCACAAGGCTGAGGGACAACATTAAGCCTTTTACACACAGAGTAAGGCATTACATTTTTGGATGCCCCTGAGTCTATCATACAGTTATGTACTTTGCGATTAAATATTTCGAACAAAAGTAAAAAAGGTGGAGTTGAAGAATCAGATTTCTTGCCTATAGATGATGCCTTGACTGAAGACTTTTGTGAATTAACTTTATTATTGACCGAACTATTTTCATTGGAGGAAGTCCTACCAGTTTTACTTGGGCAGACCCCTTGTACCATTTTATCTCGAATCACTAGTATTTTTATGAGTTCATACAGAGAAATATTAGCTCTGCTCTTCTTTAAGTCTTCAATCAAGTCATATTCTAACTCAAGGGAGTGTGCAGATTTACTGTTTGCAGGCTGATCTTTGTTTTGGATAGTTGAACTATTATCTGTAACAGTTGTAGCAGGTTCAGTTGAAGGATGGTATTTTTTACTTCTGGTGGTGTACTGATGCTGATTTACATTGACAACAGCCACATCTTCGTCATCAGTTAATTCTGAGGTGTCCCAGAAATGACTGATGACATGGGGTGATTTATCGTCATTGTCATCATCTGTTTTTTGGTTATCTTGAGAACTCTGTCTGGAAGACTGAGTTTCATTTTTAGTAGATGTTTCTAGATCTGAAAATATTGATTTGAGGAAGCTATTGAGTTCCTCAACACTGTTGGCTTCAGAGGGTGGAGTTTGTTTCGCAGCTGAATTTTGAAAAGGTTTTCTGAAAAACTGTTTAGGTGGTTCTTTGTTTGTGGTATTTTCAGAAGTACCCTTTTTTAAATCTATGATTTCATTAGACAGTTTTTTAATGACTCTTTGTAAACTGTCAAGATCTAAGGCATCTTGGCCCCTTTTGTCAGAGCTTTTGGCAGGACTGTCAGTCTTCTTCCGAGAAGAAGATGCTAAATCGTTATCTATTCTGGGATTTGCTTTTGTGGCATTCGCATCCTTTTCGACTTTAATTGCTTCTTCAAAGTTTTCAGCTAGGGTAAGTTTGGCCTTTTTCCTGACAAACATGGATATTTTTCCCAGCAAGGCTGAAGTGTAAAATTCAACAGTAACGTCCCCAGTCGGCCTCGAGGTAGCAGGAATCCTGTTTCTTAAAGTTAGAAAACGCTGGTTAAAATCTTTAACCCTTTCTTTGGGGTTCATGCGAATTCTAGACAATTCTGAGACTAAAATAGCAGGAGTCTTGTCATCTCCAAACTTGTTTGTAAATGCAAGATCAAATTCGTTCCAGCTAGTAATGGAACTAGCTGTAAGTGAAAAGTACCACGTCGATGCTTTTCCCTCAAACATATAAGGGAAAAGCCGACAGACCACATCTTCATGTTCCACATCCAAGAGTCGAACTGCCAACATAAAATTTTTGACATGATCTTCCGCTGGCTCTTTCAACTCAGGGTTGAACTTAGGCAGTAATTTCTCAGGATGTTTAGGTAAAGGGTGTTGAACGCCAGGGACGGCCACAGCATCCTGGGCTAGCCATGGCATATTAGCATTGGGGTTCGGGGGATTTGCAGGTGCCATGTTTCTTGGAGTTGGAGGTGGTGAAGGTGGTGTTTGTAAAACACGAGGAGGCGATCGAGGCGGTGATGGTTGTTGTCCAGTCCCTCCTAAAACAGGTGGTCCTGAAGAAGAGGAAGGCTGGTTGGTGCCTGTGAAAGATTGTTGTATGTGAGGATCGGGATGGGCACCTAAAGGCTATTCTTGTTCTCCCAGAACAGATTCAGGATGACGAGTACAAGGACGTGTAATCTGCGGAAGAGGTAACTCAGTGGGATGGCGCCCGGTGAGATTTGAATAAGCCCTAGTTAAAATTCTATGAGATTCATTTAAGGCTTGTTCGTACTGGTCTATTTCTTCAGGTAAGTGAATATTGGGAGAGTTGAACTGAGAGATCAGTTTTCGAACAGAGTCGCTCACTGGGGTTTCATTTGCTCGTGATGAACGATGAGAGCGTGGTTGTGCAGTAGATTGTATTTGAGGGGTAATTGGCTGATTAACTTTGTTTACGGGGTTGTTTTCATCAGCCATTGGCTTACACTGGCCCTCCTTCTAGCGCCATTGTTGACGGGCGTATTTGACTAAGCCCGCAATGGGAACAACCATCCCAAACAGCTTGGAACCTGCACTAAGGATCCCAGTCTGGGTTGTCTCCCCCGTTGCGGGCTTAGTCAAATACGCCCGTCAACAGTATGTGAATTTGGCTCATTTTCTTACAGGGTTATGCCTTTTGGACTTAAAAATGCACCTGCAATCTTTTCAAGGATTGTGGTTAAAACATTTTAGGAGTACATTTACAAAACAATGGTAGTATATTTTGACGATTGGACAATATACTCTACACTGAAAGACCATTGTAAATGGCTAAGGCTTATGTTGGAACAATGTCGACAAATCCAGTTATCTATGAACATCAAGAAGTGTATATTTATGACCCCCATAGGGATATTGTTAGGACACATTGTCTGTAAAGAAGGTATTAAAGTCGAATTCACAAAAATAAAAATCATCTTCGACTTAAAACCACTGATGAATCCAAAACAAGTCAGGGTACTACTTGGTCATGTAGGATATTATAGAAAATTCATCAGACACTATTCAGATATGAAAGACCCACTGGAAGAACTGCTAAGAGAGGATCAAGAGTTTGAATGGACAGAGGAGTGCAACATATTATTTGAAAAACTAAAAAGAAAGCTAGTCGAAGCACCCATCCTAAGGTTTCCAAACTGGTCAACCAAATTCCATGTACACATCGACGCATCAGGCCTAGCAATAGGAGCAATCCCAACTCATCTAGGAGATGATGGAATGGACTACCCTATAGTTTACAATAGCAAAAAACTGAATGAAGCTGAAAGAAACTATTCGACAACAGAAAAAGAAGCATTAGGAATGGTCTTCGCACTGCAAAAATATTGACACTACCTACTAGCTAATCCATTTATCTTTTACACCGACCACCAAGCACTAAAATACCTCATAAATAAGCCTCTGCACCATGGAAGAATTTGTTGATGGCTAATTCTATTCCAAGAATTTGAATTCAAAGTCATTGTCAGACCAAGTAAGTTAAATGTTGGTCCTGACCATCTATCCAAAATCGACACAGGAGAGGAACTGACAGGAGTGAAAGATGACCTATCGAATGCACATCTATTTCGAATAGAAGCAGTCCCAGTAGAATTGGAGGAAATAGCACAGTTCTTAGAAAATGGGAAAACACTAGAAGGCATGAATACGAAGAAGAAACAGATCTTAGCCATGAAAGCTGGACCTTATAGCCTCATAAATGGATTTCTATATAAAATGGGTTTAGACGACATCCTTAGAAGGTGCGTACCAGAATATGAAAGAGATAATATTATGCATGAAGCACATTACAGACCTGTCAGAGGACATTTCCAAGCAGACACAACTACAAAGAAAATCCAACAATCAGGGCTATGGTGGTTGACACTTTACAAAGACTACAAAATTTTTGTAAGCCAATGTGACAAATGTCAACGATTGGGTTGACCCCTACCTAGTACAGAAATTCCCTTGATATTAGTAAACCCAAGTTTGACATTTGAAATTTGGGCTATTGACTTCATAGGACCATTTCCCGTACCAGCAAAAAGAACAGGTGCAAGGTACATAATAACTGCAGTTGAGTACGTAACCAAATGGGTAGAGGTAGAACCAGTCAACACATGTTCTAGCGAAATAGATACTAAATTTATCTATGAGAATATCATTATCAGATTTGGATGTCCACTAACCCTAATTAGTGACCAGGGAACACACTTTATTAATAAAACTATTAAAACACTAACAAATCAGTTCCAAATCGACCACCATCAGAGTACATCTTACCACCCTCAGTCGAATGGAGCAATTGAAGCATTTAATAAAAAATTAACAAAAGGATTAACAAAAATATGCAACACCAACAAAGATGACTAGGATGAAAAGATACGTGCAGTACTATGGGCATACAAAACATCATACAAGCATTCAACTGACCAAACACCGTTTCGACTAGTTTATGGACAAGAAGCAGTAGCTCCACTACACTTTCGACAACAGACACCTATTATCGCAAATATTTTACATGACGATGTCGAACAAGGAATAAAGGACCAACTGTTGCAACTAATTAAACTTTAAGAACACCGACTAATTGTGATACAACATCAAGAAATCTAGAAACAACAACAAAAGGAATGGCACGATCGAAACATCAAAAACAAAAACTTGTCAGTAGAATACCTTGCCTTACTATACAATAGTCGAGTAAAAGGGAAACCCAAAAAGTACTGCAAAGTTGGATGGAATTCCAACATCAGCTGCCAGTAACAGTTGAAGAAATTTTCAAAGTCTGTATACAGAAGAGACCAACCATCAGACTTCACAGCCCATGAAGATCAAACACAGAAATAACTACTTACGACAGGCAAAGAAATTTTGGTACCTCCCTGTTTCTTTGGGACGAAGAAATGTTTTGTTTATGGGGGAGATGTTGGAGGAGCAAGTCAGTAAGCTGACTATAACGATATCCGACTTAGTTGATTAGCCGACTAAGTCGATCAGCCGATTAATTAGAGATTAGGTCGGCCACATAAGGTCGTGTCGGTTGACCGAACCGACAGGTAGTTATTTGTAACTGTTTTGTAATTCATATATATTAGGTTGTTGAGCTAGATGAGAACTCAGTTAAGTTCTCTGTATTGTATGGACCCTTTCATGATAATATAATATGTTATTCCACTTACTTGTTCTTATATATTGTCTCTGTTATGTATGTATTCTTTTAATGTGTATTATTGGTAACCCTATGTGATCTGTGAGATTACAACAAGCACCAACGACATATACTTTAAATTTGTAGGTTTTGATAATGAATGACATGTGTGCCATTCATTTTTTTAGAGATGTTTATTCATTTTACATAAACAAAATGTATGTTCATAATCTACAAAGACTGTACTTTGTAATGGACTATATGTTGAGGTTTTTTAGACCTAAACACATTTTTTTTATTATTTTTCAAAATTTAACATATGTTTAAACAATGGTGCCTTATTGACATATGTTTGTGTCCTCCCATTTTCTTTCAAATGTGACTCTTATCATAAAAACTAAAACTACCCTTTTGAATAGGGAATTGCAAGTAACATCCCTGTAAGTTTTTACATTTTTATTTTGTTGTCATTGTGATGATCTTGAATTTTTAGTGTGATTGATTGTCAAAAAATTGTACAGCAACTTCACGTTTTTACCCATGAGTGAGTGATGATGAGTGATGGAAATTTTTCTAATCATGGAATATAGAGATAAAATCATGAAGAATGAGCTGGACACAAAAGCTAGCATTTTCCTAGGTGACTAGCTTTACCTTATCCACTGAAAAGTAGGAAAAAGTAGTCTAAAGGAAGAAATGGAAGAAACACACAGTTACCAATATGGGAAGTCAATAAAGTTAGAAAAATATTATCCATAATTAGTATAAGGTGCTCCTTGGGTAAATATAGAAAGTATTTACTAAGTGGTGCAAGTGGAGGCCGACTACCTAGTCTAGTACATAGAAAATTAGCCAGAAATGATTAATTAATTATATCCTAAGTATGTAGTATGTTTATAATATTCTAACACCCCCCGTTAATCCAACTTTATGATGAAATATATATATTATATATATATATAGGGGCCAACAACAAGGATATGATCACCGTTTACAATTTATTTTTTCCAAAAAACCGAGGGAAGAGGAAAAACCACATGGGGAAAATCCTCCCTAAAAAGGGACAAGGCACTAAAATGAAAAAAATCTCTTCACTATGTATTTTTATTCACTTGGATGAGCTGATTGAACTACTTCTTTTGGAAGAACTTGATGAAGAAGTTGTGAACTCCATGATCATGCGCTAGAAAATCAATGCAGTCTCTACAAAAAATAAGTGGAGAGGTTCCTTGTAGCTCATCATATGATGATGGAGGAGAATTATCTGAATGCTTCTTGTTTTCAAAATACTTTGATCTGGAAAAATAATCAGTAAAAGAAAATATATATGTGTATACTCCTTCCCAAAGAGTAAAAAACTCAATACAATCAGTTCTTTGCCATAGCTACAAAATTGTAAACTAAACCATATATATTCCTTCCAAACTGATGTAACAACTTCCAAATTCTGAAAACGGGATTTAAATACTTTGAAATATCATAATGTTTTTCATGTGGAGAAGAAAAAACTAAAGGTATAGTGTCTCAGTGAGTATACATGGCCATAGTAGGAAAATGATGTGCAACTAGGTAAAACCGATGGATGAGTAAATCTAAATGGTATATGGACTTGAAATTTGAGCCATAGATGTTTAGAATAGATCCAAACATGTGTAACAAAAGTCCAAATATGACTAATGACATGTCTAACCATCCAAAGAAAAATCAACAAGACTTGAAACCAACATAAACAAGTGACAGTGCATAGGAATCCATGGATGAATCAACTAGTTAACTTGGGGTTCATATAGTCTTATGAGTTTTGAAAGGATGGGTAAATGATATGGGTGATGTAATAACATGCATATCATCCTTCAAAATTAATTCTAAATAAGAATCTGAAACACTTGAATGGAGTGAGAAATAGCTCAATAAAGACAAGTTACGAACTAGTGGAAAAACACAAGTATTGGTATATCGATCTAGTAAACTGATAGGTGATTTTTCCAAGGAATAAACTGATACTTTTGATTTAGATATGTCATAAAATGAACATATATCAGATAATTGAGAAAATTATTTAACTCTGGAACTAAAGGAATAATTGTTATTACTTTGGGACTGTGCAATGTGATAGTTCTCTAGAGATTCAACATGCTTCTCTAATTCATATGGTACATCAATGTTATGCTTCTTAAGAAACTAATGCATGATTTCCATTTTATTCTCGAATAACTTCTTATCCGAATGAAATCTTTTATTACAATAATAATACTTGGATGATATTCCTTTCTTCTTGACTTTATTCATTGAGTTTGAACCTTCATCAGTAGGATTTGAACCTTCATCTTCTTCATCTGATTTTGGCTTATTCTCTTTCACCTTTTTCTTTTATTTTTAATTTTAATTCTTACTTGAACAACAAGAGCATGATCTTTTTTCTTGGATATTTTAAGAGTCCCGATCTGAATCAATTTGTCTTTCTATTTTGTAACTAAGTCAATGAATGCACTCAAAGAAGGAATTTTCCAATTTGAAATAGCAAGCCTAGTAGAATGGAAAGTTGACTTGAAGTTTATGCAAAGAATAAGTGACTTGAACTTGGTGAATAACCATTCCATGGATTCAAAACTACTTGGACTTAATTATATTAAATCATTATCCAATTCATGTGCTTTTATCTCATGTCATTACTCCAAAGAGATACTCAAGTTTGGTCAACACTTCATTTGGAGGGTTCAAACCATTAATATGAGAATAATGTCTAAATAAACTCCGATACAAATAAATCCATAGGATTCATCCATTCTATTATGCCATTTTTCTTTCTCAACAACAACATTTGTCTCATTCTCTAAATCCATAGAAACTTTGTAGAGACCCTTAATGTGCAATAGAATACGAATCTTGGAATTCCATTCATGGTAGTTGAAGGGAGTCAGAATCTTAGCCAAGGAAAAATCCATGATTTGTTGTTGTTGCACTCCTGGAGATACTCTTTGCATCCTGCACATAATTTTTTTGAAGAAATACTTTGTAAGCTCAATCAAGCTCTTCTTCAGAAAGGAACTGGATGCTTGATCAACTCTTATACTTTGTAGAGTGATGATATCTTGAGCTCCTTAACTACCCAAGATCTAGATCTAGAAACAAGATATTTCTCACAAACATGCACAAGAAAATAGGGAGAGAAATAATGAGACTCGAGGCTGATATAACTAGAGGTGGAGTAAACTAAGGCGAATGAAAACCATCAAGAAGTCTTAATGAATTTGAACTTTTATAAAGAAAAAAAAGGGGCTTTTGGACAAAGATTTGTGGAATTAAATCTTTTCCGTCATTTATGAATTCTTTGTATTTAGCTTCCCATTGTTTAGGACATTAAATGCGAGTCCAGTGAAAAGTAATCATGGTGGAATTTTTAGATTTATCAGTTTCCACCACGTTGTGCAGGCATGGTGTGGTATGGAATTTTTTGGTGAGAGGAGGAAGACATTCATTTTCGAAACAGATGACCACCAAAGATTTCAATTGGATAATTTTGGAACTTTTTTCCATCCTGAAACCTCTTGGAAGGATATAATATTTTAGTAATGTGTAGATATATGGGTCTTCTAAACTAACATAAAATTTTGAAAAAATTGTCCCAAAAAAAGGCCATTATGTAGAGGGCCTTCAAAACCTCAAACCAGAGCATCATCCAATTCTAGATGGAGGGTGTCAAGCACACAACATAAGGAAAAAACATTTAAATACATGACCAAACTAAAGGTCCAAGAGCACTCTTTACAACTCCCACATGAGCATATTTAAAACCTTTAGATTTTATACTGTCTATTTGTGCTTTGTCGATTAGATTTATATGTATGGGATCTTCTTGGTTTGTGAAGGAGATGTCCAAAAAACTTATTTTGATATGAGTAATAGATTTATATTGCCATGCTTTTAATTTGTAGTCTTTATAATGCAATATTTCAGGTAGCTTTCAATTAGGAGAGGGAATTGTATTGTCGATGGTAATTATAGAAGATGAAGGATCAGAAGTTTGAAAGGATTATCTTTTTTCAACCAGAGAAGTAGTAGTTTGGTCTGAAGATTGACAGTCAATGGAAGTAATCCCTACAGAGTTCATTGAAGGGTCCCTGGAACACTTACCTTTATCAGGAAGTAAATGAGTAATTTGGGCTTCAGGATATCCTTAGGTCTGCTAAATGACAAGAAGTGGACCTAGGACGCCTTCCTCGACGACTATAGCAACAACACTCCAAGAAATTAGAATCAGACATTTTAATTACTCTACACAAAACATCTTTCTAAAAATTGAACTCTTTTAATCCATGACAACAATAATGAAAACTAGAGAAAGAGACTATGATTGAAAGTAGATGCTTCATATTAAATGTTTTTTATCACTTACTAAATTTTTGTACTCATGACACAAAAGATTAATGACTCTAATATCAAGTCATCAAGACCGAATACTCTATTATATTAGATGAAAAAGGTGACCAATATATAGACCTTGTTCATTCATACAATGTAATGGGTCCTTTTAGGTTTCAAGCATTGAGGAGGCCCATGAGATACTTTAAGGATCCTCAGATCACCAATATATATGAACCATAACTTTATTACAAACTCAAGTTACAAACTCAAAGTTTGCTGGTCTCCGAAGGGCGAAAATCATTACAAGCATCCAAACTTATAGATGATGAGAGAGTTTAAGATCCATCCCGTCGCACTACGCATAAAGGGAGAGCATACACGAACATTTGACAATATTACATATAATTATGTATGCAAATTCATTAAATTATCTCTATATCTACAATTCTTAAAATTAACAACATTTAAAAAAGAATTGTTTACTTATTTAGTTTTAACTATATTAATATTTTTTTTTAAATAAAAATATACTTCAAATAGAAAAATAAAAAAAATGTAGTTGAAAAAATAATTCTCATTCATATATATAAAGCATAATGATAAATAGTTGTAATAATCTTTTTCGAAAAATACAAATATATATCTCACATTATTAAAAATAATGATTTACTTTTAACATTATTAAAAATTATATCTCACTAGATCTTTAAATATTACGTTATCTTAAAAGCTTAAAAACCGTCTCCAAACCTTTAAAACATCTTTGTCTAACATGCCATGATTGCGAACAAATATTGTCATGGTGAACCAAACATAGATAGAATTTTATAATCTGAAATGATGCATACTTGTTGGCCCGTCAACCGTACATGGGAATTTATAATGTGAAATGTTGTATACTTGTTGTACTTCGGAAAGATAGTTTAATGTGTGGATTTTCCAATTTCTTTTAGGGAACGTGGACACATATACATAGATTTATATTTATTTTTTACAAGTGAAAGTGGGAGGATTTTTATTTAGAATGTTGTGTATGTACAATGACAACAATACTAATATGTATACAACTCAATGCACATTACAATCATAACACCTAAATGACAATCGGCTGTAAGTACTCTTTATTAATAGGTATACAATTCAGAATAAACATTACAATCATAACATCTAAATTACTAATTACTCATTAACTTGATGAAACGTTCTACTCAAAGTTATATAGTCTAGTCAAATGGATGTAGCTTGGGTGGTTGGGAGGAATGAATGTGACCCTCCCTACNTGACATGTTGCTCTTGTGGAGCCCTTTGTAATAAATGTTGTGATTGATGAGCTGACCATACCTTGATTCAGTTTGAATATCAGGTATTGGAATTTTCCGCCCTCTAACAAATGGTGAACCACATTTAATTTAAAAAAAAAAAAAAAATTCTAGTGAAAAGTTTATTATTTATAACTTTACACATTTACATATTTATAAGGGACTTGTTAAGTCTGGAAATGAGACAGATCACTTTTAAATAAAAGGTCTCTATCCCTCCTTCAACATATAGAAGGGACATAGAAAACAAAACTTTTCAATTCCCAAAATGACAAAAAGGTGCAAATTTCTATACAGTAATTTATTTAACGTTTTTAGCTCAGCATGATAAATGCTGTTACCAGGTGTGTTTCGTTAATGTTTTTATCTCAGCATGATAAATGTGGTTATCATGTGTATTTTGTTGTATTTAGATTAACATTGTGTTCAATGAACACTTGGCAGTGTTTAATACTTGAATTGACTGCGATCATATCTAGAAATTCATATCCTATTTAACATTTAACACCATTAGCACCATTTATATCTAATAATTTATATGCTTATTTAACGCCATTTACCTGTCATTCTTAGGTTTATTTTGACAAGTGGTGTTCTTTAATAATTCACAGTAACTATCTTTTCCCGTATTTAAACATGGTTTGCATGGACTTGCCATACACATCTTTAAAAGCCCCCTAGAAAACATGGAATACTCGAATTTAAATTAAATGATTCGAATATAAATTAAATGCAATTCTTAAATTCTGACGATGAATTGATTTTATTATCTTCGAAAACATGGCCCCGGCATTATGTACAAAGCATATAAGCGACCGGACGAACGTAATTGAATATTATGATTCCGTTGATACCTATGTAATAATCTATTGCTTTGCCATCTATTTATTTAAGGAATATAATGAGAATCCTGTCTGCAAAAGGATCACCAAAAAGCTATATAATAAGCCAGCAGAGGTTACAAATGGAGCAGTTGAATATTTTGATGGAATATTTAAAATATATAATTGTGGTTGTGGTATTGTTTTTAATTTAAGTAAGGAACATTCTTTTTGTATATCTGTTTTGGTGGTGGTCTTGGGTCTAATACAAAAGTTGAACGGTTAAGTTTATATGGACTTCTTATAGCTTCTCTTATTGGAGTTTCAAATATCAGTATTTATGATGACTCAAAGATTATTATAAATTGGCAGAATAGACTATCAAAGTTGCAGGTTTTATCACTTAGTCATTGGATTCATAAAATCCAATTGCTGAAAAAGACTTTTGTAAGCATTACATTCAGCCATATCTCTAAGTGTTTCAATGCTTCATCTGATTCACTTTCCAAAGAAACACTCTCACATATGTTTCCTTCTGCAAGTATACAAGAATATATGGAAGGAAAGAAGACTTTTGAACGTATTTTAGATGGGAAGAAACTTATATTCAAAGCAGAGTTTTGAAGAAGTTAGATCTGAGAGCAGGTCTCTTTTTGTTTTATGATCAGTAGAGAGCAGGTCTCTTTTTGTTTTATGATCAGTATTTGCAGCCCTGAATGGGAAATTCTTTTGAAATTATCTTGATGCTAGAAATATTTGGGTTATGTATTGTATATCTGAAAGATCATATTTTGAAAAGTTTTTGTAAAAGACTTTAAAAATGATGTAACTTTTCCTTATAAATAGCAAGTTTTTTTTTTTAAAATCTATTGCTTTGGAATGTGAATCTTTTTTATCCAGTAAAACATTAATATGAACTTTTTTTAGTCGAGTAAAACATTAATATATGAATGTCACAGAGTTGCAATATGAATGAGGAGATTGCAGAGCTGTTGAGGATGTGAGAAGAAGGGAGAATGGTCGCTGGCATGCATTTTGAATACCTTCTCTGGAGGATTCTGTGCTACGGAGTATTCCTGGTGCTCTGGAGAGAACAATCTGTCCTTCATTGACATGATGTAAAATCTTCTGATACTTCCATACTTCTCCTCAGATAGCTTGAGGACCTCCACCGAGATAGGGAATGGCGTTGAGGTGAGAAGAGACTGTGCAAGGTTCGCGTCCTGTGGTTGTAAGTAAGACGAGTAAGCAACAATAATAATATTCAGTAAAGAAAAGTGAGAAACAAAAAAATCCTTAGTTAAAAATGGTGTCAGAAACATTAAATAAACACCGTAGACATTGCAATTTTTATTGGCACATCGCTGCAATGAAATCCAATATATAGAGAAATTCAATCCAATATATAGATAAATTCAAGGCTTGAATACCTCATCAGGACTCTCGTTGTAGAGATAGGACTTGACATGGTCAAGAACCAGGGAAGCAGAGGTGGGCAGCTGTGAATCTTGTTTCATATTTAGAACTACTACTCCATTTTCCACCAGCCTTGGAAAAGTCTGCACACACCATAGAGATCCATACTCCAAGACAATTCAATTCAACATTCAAAGGGTCTCAGCAGTACCCCAAGTAATCTGCATCATAATTAGTAATGAAGTATGAGGTTTGAAAGAAAGAAAATCTGCAACGCACCTTTGGGTTAGCAGAGGTAAGAAAGCTCTGATTGTTGCGAGGCGTAAATGCAGATACGAAGATTGCCTTGGAGATCTTGGTTGGGTACATCTCCATTGCATATGATAATGAGCATCCACCCAAGCTGTGACCTACAAGAGTTACCTGCCACACATTTTATACAAAGACTTCAGTACCCTAAAAAGACCATGATAAAATCAACAACACTGGAAAAAACTATTATAGAGACCAGTGTTCTCCAAAGGTCAGTTTATCAATAACAAGAACACTGGAAAGAACTATGATAGAGACCAGTGTTCTCCAAAGGTCAGTTTCTCAATAGTAGAAGGTATGAACTATTCTTAAAATGAAATGAATCAGGTCTTAAAGTTCTTATCTAAGTTCATATATCCCAATCCTTCTAAGAGGTAAGTAGCAACCCTTTTATCCTATGTCCAGGTCCTCAAAGGTATTAACTTTTAAGTTCTTACTTGACCTTGAAGGGTTGGCTATCCCAACCCTGCAGTAACAGCTCCTCTTCGCAACCAGAGGATGATTATTGTCATTGAAGTTTTTATTCTGAGTTGGTGAGACCTAGGGGAGGATCATTTGGCTTATAAACTTTGAATTCTTCAATTAGCTTTAATAGTCGGTTCTCCTGTGCTATTCAACTGAAATTTTATTCATCATAAAATGAAAGGTGAAACAGTTTTTGTTTTCCAATTATGAAAACAATGCAATGAGAGGAGCCTTTAGAGGCCATTCTCTGACTTCCCAAGTCAATGTAAGAAGATGAACATTTAATAAAAAAAAATGCTCAAAGCACACTGAGAACATGACCTTTAATATATATAAAGAACGCTCAAAGCACAGTGAGAACATTAACAATTCATATATAAAAACGCTCAAAGCACAGTCTTCACAGTGAGAACATGAACATTTAATATATAAAAACGCTCAAAGCACAGTGAGAACGTGAACATTTAATATATAAAAATCGCTCAAAGCACAGTGAAAACATATAACATTTTAAAAAAATGGTCAAAGAACAGTGAGTATACTTATCTAACAAAAAACGAAAAAGGAGAACATATATATCTAATAAAAGTAGAATTATGACTTATGTTGGAGCCCTGATATTTGACGACTCTTCAAATGCCATAAATTATATAGTAAGGACTTCAGAAAAATAATAACAAAAAACATCCTGAAAACATACCAGATTCATATTCCTGTCATAAACTTTGATTTAGTAGATTTAAAATGATTGTCCTCAATCCTACAATGACAGCTTAGATTCCAGAGAAACCAAGTACCTTTTCATCATTTCCGAGGTTACTGAGATATTGTAACAGTGGCTCTGCATAGTGTGCGATTGAATGGACTTGATCTGTAGAGGCTGCCCTGTTAATTCCATTGGAGGTGAGATCCAAGGCAGCCACTTTGTGCCCATTTTGTTTAAGCAGAGTAACAATTTTATACCAACACCAGGCTCCATGCCCAAGTCCATGAATCAACACAAAGTGCTGTTGGCTTCCTTCTCCTTCCTGACAAAATTCACCAAAAGAAACACTCAGATCGTCCCGTCATGGGAATCAAGTATTGGTTTCCTGAAATCGGAAACCTGAAAACAAAATAAAAAAGAAGAGGCTGGTCAACTTTTGGCATTCGATTACCTGTACATGAAAAGCAAGGAGAAGAATGATACCAAGGGCACTGACAGTCTTAGTCGATTGCAGCACCATGGTACCGGTAGAGCACAACAGAGACAGCAGTGGTTAAACTCTTCTATGAAAATTTCTGAGAATGAAATCGGCATTTTCTACAAGGGAGCATTAGATTCATTAATATAGGTGGTAAAGGAGATAAGCGCCAACAGAGCTGTACCCAGATTATCTCAAAACTATAAGTTACACATTAAAAAATTCAAAGTTGGTGTCGCAGAAGTAAATTGGGATTTGGCTTGGATGTTTAACAGTGGCTTATATGTTCAATCGAATGCCACACGTGAATAAAATGTTAGTTTATTGACCAATTTCACGAATTATTTTAAATTAATAGAATTACAAATATAAGACTATATCTCTTATATGTCCGCCGACAAGATTAAAATGTGCACACCTTTGACCAATTCCAAATTTGGATCAGTTGAACGTGTGCACACCTTTGACCAATTCCAATTTTCCTAGGAAAGATATATAGCCCTTTAAATGCTGACTTCGTTGAACGTGTACATTCTCCATGTTTAATACATAAAGTGAAGCCCAAATGGACGGTGGCATTTCAAGAAACATGGACCCCTTTTTTCATTTAAGTTGTAATGGGTTCATGACTTCATTTGTTTACCACTGATTATATTCTTTGAATGGTGGAACTTGGAAAGAGGGCACATAAAAGAAGAAAAACAAAATGACCACTTAAACAAAATCGTAGATTTAAATTATTGATAAAGGTGAGAGAATAAAGCAAGTTAATTATTACAACTAATCCCACGAAGCATTTAGCATTATGATTACCACAAACATGACTATGTAGTTTAAGGTGAAGTGTAGATAGTGTATGTCACAAGTTATACTATTTTAGGATAACAATATTGAAATGAATAATAACAGCAATATTGCAATGATCACTACTTAAGTTGAATCTTATTTAATCTCATTATACTAATGTAGTTTAAGGTGAAGCGCAGAGAGTGTTGGTCACAAGTTATAATATTTTATTATACGAATATTGAAATTAATAATAGTAACCATATTGCAATGACCACGACTTAAAGTTGAATCTTATTTGATCTCATTACAATCATCTATCGTTACATGATCCAAACTAAAATATGATTAAATTATTGGCATTTATACTATAATCTGATCCAAACTAAAATAGGATTAAATTATTGATATTTATCCTATAATTTTGTATTACAAACTAAACTATCATCAAATTATTGAAAATTTTATTATAATTATTGACGATAATATGTATTTATGTTATAATGATTTATATTAATATAGATTCATCTTAAACTCAGATTTATCAAGCACCTAAAGGGATCCAATTTCTTGAGTTATAGTTTTTTTTTTAATTTTAAACTCATAAAATTCCATTCTTTTCTTGCTTGATAGATTCAGGTTTAAATTTTAATTATTTTAATTTTTTAGGCATAACTTTTCATAACTTTTTATTTTATGACCCTAGATGTATTTTTTAAATTATGAGCCTACATGTATATTTATAATTACTTTTTTTTTGTACGATTATATTACGTTATTATATCTCCCCCATATTGTGTTGTAGAGCTCTAATTGAATAGTCCACTTAGCACTCATTGTGTTCGGAGCAAGAAATTAGATTGAGACTAACGAAATGAATTGCATAGCATCAATCATCACTTTCGGGCCTTGCACCTGGTAAGCAAGACTTCCTCGAAGGTCACCCATCTTAAGACTCATCTAGTTGAAGCATGCTTGGCTATGGAATTGCCCCCACAATTAAACCCACTTAGATTGTTACCCCATTGGAAAAACCTTAGCAAACCTTCTTCTTTATGAACTATTCAATTGGAGATCTGTTGACTTTTTTTATTTAAGTATTGAGGGGTTTTTGCAATCCAACATATGATATATCATTTTTGGGATTATTCACATAATGTAAGTCATTAATATATGACCCATATTCCATGAGTATAGTTGCAACTGATCAATATCTCATGCTTTTGAATAGTTCGCATAACACTCATTGCATCACTGTAGACCATTAGTTATGACCCATTTACCATGACTATACTCGTAACTCTAACATTGCTAAAAATGACACGTCAAAACATTTTTTTAAAACAATAATTGTTAAGATTTTATAGGTTGTTATTCCAAAACAAAAAGGATCACTGAAAGAATAACAAGCACATCAGAACAAAAGAGAACACAAAGATTTATCATGGAAAACCCTCGTCGGGAAGAAAACCCAACAAAAATTCCTCGATATAGACTTCAACCAAGTGCAATGGAAGACCCAAGAAATAAGACTCAACAACTTCGTCATGGATTAGTTTTCCTCTCTATAACGAACTTGCTTGAGTGCTTTGCTTGTCGAAATGAAGAGGTTCCTCTCCTATCTATACTAATCAGTTGAGAGACCTAGTAACCCAACATAGATGACTTCTCCTTGCTCCTAGGTCTGACTTGCCCTGGCAGACTAAAAAATACAGTTTAATAAACTTTTGTGGGACCTACTACTGACCCGACTTACAATGGTGGTTTTACCTCAACACTTTACATGACCAAATACATCAATGTAATCCCTAATTAGAGGAACAACATCTCCAAAAGAGGTAATAATAATAATAATATTACAAAAATATAATATATTATGTACATTTATTTAACACTCCCTCTTAACAAGGAAGGAATTCTACAACAAAAATACATCTGTACAACTAACTGGTGACTCTATATGCCATAGGAAGTTTCGAACAACTATGTCATCATCATCTTCATCTATGGAACATCATCATCATGAATATCTTTGGAATCTTATCAATCATCATCATCATCTTTGGCATCATCTCGAGCATCATCATCTCAAGCATCATCATCTCTGGAATCATCTCGAGGATCACATCTCTGGCATCATCTTATGCATCATCATTTCAAGCATCATCATCTCTAGCATCATAATTTCTAGCATCATCTCGAGCATCACCTGCAATATCATCAATATAAAAATACCGAGCTGAATCACTCACAGCATAAACAATGATGGAACGTCATCATCTACAATTAAATGCAAGAAATCATCCAAAAATGAATAAAGGACCACTCTCATTAATAGATTATTATCATTCATGGGACCATCCTTAGCCTATAAGTGCTAGGACCACTCTCAACAAGAGATTTTTCTCACCTGCAGGACCATCCTTAACTAGGATATTGTCACCCACAAATTAATGCAGGATCTTTTATGCAAATGAATGCATGACCACTCTCTACATGAGAGTACTATCGTTTGTAGGAACATCCTCATTTAGTAAGCGCTAGGACCACTCTCCACGAGAGATTATTCTTGTCCGTGCGACCATCCTCAACTAAGATATTGTTGTCCGCAAATGAATGCATGAACACTCTCCACATGAGAGTACTATTGTCCACAGGACCATCCTAAGCATGTAAGTGCTATGACCACTCTCAATAAGAGAGTGTTATTGTCCACAGGACCATCCTCAAATAGGATACTGTCATCCGTAAATGAATGCATGATCTTTTCTACAAATGAATGCATGACCACTCTCTACATAAGAGTATTATTGTCTGTAGGACCACCCTCATGCCAGTAAGTTCTATTGACTGCTCTCAACAAGAGAGTATTCTTGTCCACAGGGCCATCCTCAACTAGGGTACTATTTTCTGTAAATGAATGCAATACCTTGTCCTCAAGTGAATGTTGTTGATGTAATTGTAACTTCGGAATGTATTCACTTGTATTTCTTATCTATTGTAACCCGGTGTTTATTCCGGGATGTTATCATGTCATGTCATGCCCCGATGTTCCGATCGGGAGAATCAATAATGTAAACAAGTCATGTCAAGTCATTGTGGGTAACCCTTTGATTGTCTAAGGGTTAAATTCCCCGCAGTTCCAGGGAACTAGGGTTATTAGACTCTCCTAGTAGAGGTTGGACCTAGTAGGGTTTTAGTCATGTTAGGATTGTGGAAATTAAGGCCAGCAATAGATTAATTTTACTCACAACAATTAACAATTGATCATGCAAAATTGCTCACAAAAGAGACTTAAAATGGAGCTGTAACACTAAACTGTATTATGTAAGTGTACAATAGCCAAGCCTGTAATAACATAGGCTGCTGAATAAATAGAATACATCAGGAAATCAAATGCATGAGGAAGCATCCAAATCTAGCATAAAGCAGGCTTACCAAAAATAAGCAAATCCCCCATAGGTGTAAAAAGTTGATCCCAAATCTGTCATGGAGCTCACAAATTGGCAAGGGCACATGGGCAAGCTAATGAGTGATGAAATGGCATCTCATACATGCTTTTGCATGGAGAAAAGAGTGGAGGATGAAGAGGACAAAAAACTAGTTCACCTCACCTAGTCTAGCTTTCCTATGTGCCTTAAAACACTGAAAAAGCAGGCAATAAAGCAGAAAAAATAGATAGGTGCCTAGGAGGCTAGGAATAAAGTAGATTTGATTCCTAAGGCTTTCCCAAGTGATACATGTGTCAAAGATGGCAAGTTTGACCTCTATGGATAGGAAAATAACAACTTGCACAAGGTGGGACACATGAACTAGGCAAATAAGACAAAAATAAATGAATTAATGTCTAAGTGGGTAATACTATGGGTTGATTATTCTAACACCCCCCCTTAAGCCTGACTTTATGAGTAATATATCAAAAATATAGGGCCTAGAAACAAGTCTTAGTCACCCTTTACATACTGCATGTCAAAATAAACAAGGAAAGAGGCAAAACCAACTTGGGAAAATCCTCCCTTAAGCATGGACTGTAAAACAAAATTGTAGAATGTTGTCTCCACTCATGCTTTCACAGCATGATCAGCAATCCCCAGTAGTGATTTGAGATTGCTGAAGGTCTTCTCACAAAATGCTTTGGTGAAGATATCAGCTACTTGTTCTGAAGATGAACAGAAGAGTAGGTGAATGGTGCCATCATGCACAAGTTCTCTGATGTAGTGCATATGGATCTCAATGTGTCTGGTTCTCTGCTTCTGAACTGGATCCCTGCATATTCGAATGGTACTCTGGTTATCACAGTAGATGGTATTTGAGTACTCAGGTTCGAAACCACACTCTCCAAGTAAACCCTGCAACCATAAACATTGAGTTGTTGCATTATCAACTCCTCTGTACTCAGCTTATGTAGATGAGAGTGCAATGGCACTCTGTTTCTTGCTTGACCAGCTGATTGGCCCTTCTGCAAGCATGAACACATAACCTGAAGTGGACTTTCTGTCTGTGCTATCACCTGCTCAATCACTGTCAGTAAATCCAATCAACTCAAGATCATATTTTGCCTTATAGAAGATCCCATGTGTCCTTGTTCCCTGAACAAAGTTTAGGATCCTTTTGGCTGCTTTCCAATGGATCTCTTGAGGCTGATCCATGAATCTAGAAGCCACACTTACTGCATAACAAAGATCATGTCTAGTATGTGTCAAATACAATAAACAACCAATCAATTGTCTATACAGTGTATTGTTTACCATCGGTGAAGAATCAGCTTCTTCCAGCTTCACTCCTGAAAGGAAAGGAGTTTTGCTTGCTTTGCAATCCTTCATTTTTGAATTTTTTCAGCAAGTCCGAGGCATATTTGGACTGGTGCGCCTTGATTCCAGCTTTGGTTTGAGAGATCTCAAGCCCCAAAAATTGACTTAAGAGCCCCAAATCTGTCATGGAGAAGGCTTGGTTCATAGCTCCTTTTAAGGAAGCAATCTCAGCCTGTGAGCTTCATGTAATGAGGAGGTCATCAAAATATAACACAATGATCATTAATGAACCATTAACTAACTTCAAATAGACATTTGGATCTGATTTTCATCGAACAAAATTCAGTGATAGCAAGAAGCTATCAATCTTGCCATACCAAGCCTTGGGGGATTGCTTTATCCCATACAATGACTTTCTCAACCTGCACACAAGAGAAGGGTTAGTAGAAAATCCTTGAGGCTGCTGCATATATATCTCCTCAGTGAGATATCCATTCAGAAAGGCACATTTTACATCCATGTGATGTACCTCCCATTTCCTTGAGGTTGCAATGGCTAGAGCTAGCCTGATGGAGTCCATTTTTGCCACTGGGGAAAAGGTCTCATTGTAATCTATGCCATGAACCTGTGAGTAGCCCTTGGATACCAATCTGGCCTTGTACTTCAGTGGTGAACCATCAGCAGCAAATTTTGTCTTATAGACCCACTTACACTGTACTAGTTTTCTCCCTGGAGGAAGATCCACTAGCTCCCATGTGTTGCTCTTCTGGAGTAAGCTGAACTCCTCCTTCATGGATTTTTGCCATCTTGGATCTCCTGCTACTTCTTCATATGTTTGAGGATCAGACTCCACCATCAAATAGCATTTTTCAGCAAACAAAGGATCCTTCATGCACAGACCACTCTCAAATTGAGATCTAGTCCTCCTTAGGTCATTGGGATCCCTAGCTAGCTCACCTGCTGCATGTAGTGTCTTGGCTGCCCATTTTGTCCTTGTGGGGCTATTAGAGTCTGCAATAAACTCATCTCCATCAGACAAATCAGAATCAGCATGTTCAACAAACTCTTTACTTACTTCTTGAGGTTCGGGTGGTGAAGAGGCTTCACCAACTTCCACTTCTGCAAGGGGTTCTTCTTCAAACTGAACACACCTTTCGATGAAGTATTTGTTTGTGCTCAAGTTTATCAACTTGTACCCTTTTTAATCTTCAGAGTATCCAACAAAAAGACACTCTTGGCTTTGGGGCTGCAAGGCCTTCCTCTTCTCTGTCGAGATTCTAGCCCATGCCTTTGAGCCAAAAATCCTGAAATGGGTCACATCTTGCTTGTGCCCACTCCATGCTTCGAAGGGAGTCATACCATCAAGATGTTTGTGAGGCACCCTATTCTGAATATAGGCTGCATAGTTTATAGCTTCGTCCCAGTACTTTGGTGGCAAAGTTTTGGCCTCCATCATGCATGTTTCCATCTCCTTCAGTGATCTGTTCTTCCTCTCAGCAACACCATTTTGTTGTGGTGTGTAAGGGATAGAATGTTGCATCTAAATACCTACATCTGCACAATAGTTAATAAACTCAGACTTGACATACTCACCACCATTGTCAGATTTGAGGGCCTTGAGTTTCCTTCCAGACTGGTTTTCAACCAAAGCCTTAAAGACTTTGAATAGGCCAAAAACTTCAGACTTGTGTTTCAGGAAGTGAACCCAACAATACCTGGAAAAGTCATCAATGAAAGTTAATGCATACTTATCCTGACTCATGGAAATATGAGGGAATGGACCAACAACATCACTATGGATCAGCTCAAGGGGTGCAGAGGTTCTCTCATGACTAGCTCTCTCAAATTTGTGCTCTGGGTGTTTTCCTAGGATACAACCTTGGCAGACTCCTTTGGAAAATTTTATCTTGGGCAGCCCTATGACCATCTCTTTTTCACTAAGATCAGAAATATATTTGTAGTTAAGGTGGCCAAATCTCTCATGCCACAGCTTGATGGCTTCATTAGCATGAATGAGAAGAGCAGAGGGGTTTGAGTAAGGTAGGAAGTGTGAGAACATGTATACCTTTTGAGCATGATTCGCAACTCCTTTTGCAATGACTCTACCAGTTGAAATCTCTGTGATCTCAACTTCATCGAGGGAGAATATGACCTTCTTAGGAGACCCAGTGTGGGTCATCTGGTACACTGACGGGAGGTTGGAGGCGAGACCAGGGACATATAGCACATTGTTGAACTAACCATGATCAAGATCTATCCTTCCTTTTCCTTTACTTTCAGTGAGAGAGTCATCTCCCAGTACAATAGATGGTTTTTTCGACATATCCAGTGAGGATAAGGCCTCCTTAGTCGAAACCATGTGTCTTGAAGCTCCAGAATCTATGATAAAACTGGGTGAGCTTGATGTGCCAGCAACTAGAGCATGAACTCTCTCTCTGTCATCGGAACTTGATCCTCCTTCTCTCTTCTTTGAGCTTTCTGGAAGGGAGATGCCATTCTTCTCCAGGAGATTGGTCAGCATGTCTATCTGTTTTTTCATACAATATCTTTCAGTGTGATTTCCCTTATTGCAGTATGCGCACTTGTTCATTTCACCTTTGTTCTTCTTCTTCTGGTTATTCTTCTTGGGACCTTGTTGATCCTCCAGAGACTGTTTCTTGTATCTCTTTTGCTCAGGTGGATTTTTAGCTTTCTTTTTTCTTTTTGAATCCACCCTTGAATCTCCAGCAATCAAAGCTTGATCTTTGGATGGTTTGATGGTGCCCATCATCACCAGCTTGTCCTGTTCTTGCATGAGAGATTCCATGAAATCTGCAAGGTTAGGCATCTTCCAGGTTCGAGCTGTCAGTTTTGTGGCATAGAAGGTCAAAACAAACACTAAATAATCAGGGCCCAGCTTCAAGAGGATGGCCAGTACGAGCTGATCATCTTTCTTTTCAATACCACATTGTTTCAGCTGCAAAACTAGTGCTTTGAACTTGGAGAAATATAGTTGCATGGATTCAAAGCTTTTTGGACTCAAAGAAATCAGCTGATTCTCGATTTGATGTCCCCTCATCTCATCTATCTTTCCAAAAAGATCAGCAAGCTTCTCCCATACTTCATTCGGTGATGTCAATCCATCGAGATGGAAAAGGAGGTCTCTGGAAATACTCAGGCACAAGAGGCCATAAGCCTCATCCCTCCTGTTGTGCCATTTTATCTTCTCTGCAGCTACATTGGGCTCTGCTTCTGTTGCCATAGTCACCCTGTAGAGGAATTTCACTCTCAACAGTATCTCCATCTCTGCTTTCCATTCAAATAAATTGAAAGGAGTCAAGATAGTTTTCTGTGATTGATCCATAGCTCTAGAAAATCTATCTCGGCTATCAGTAGAAGGCTCCCAGTCTTGATGTCAAACCTACAAAACAATTTTTGAAGGAGAGAAACAACCTACAATGGTTCTGATACCATGTGGAAATTAAGGCCAGCAATAGATTAATTTTACTCACAACAATTAACAATTGATCATGCAAAATTGCTCACAAAAGAGACTGAAAATGGAGCTGTAACACTAAACTGTATTATGTAAGTGTACAATAGCCAACCCTGTAATAAAATAGGCTGATGAATAAATAGAATACATTTGGAAATCGAATGCATGAGGAAGCATCCAAATCTAGCATAAAGCAAGCTTACCAAAAATAAGCAAATCCCCCATAGGTGTAAAAAGCTGATCCCAAATCTGTCATGGAGCTCACAAATTGGAAAGGGCACATGGGTAAGCTAATGAGTGATGAAATGGCAGCTCATACATTCTTTTTCATGGAGAAAAGAGTGGAGGATGAAGAGGACAAAAAACTAGTTCACCTCACCTAGTCTAGCTTTCCTATGTGCCTTAAAACACTGAAAAAGCAGGCAATAAAGCAGAAAAAGTAGATAGGCACCTAGGAGGCCAGGAATAAAGTAGATTTGATTCCTAAGGCTTTCTCAACCACTACATGAGTCAAAGATGGCAAGTTTGGCCTCTATGGATAGGCAAATAGCAACTTGCACAAGGTGGGACACATGAGCTAGGCAAATAAGACAAAAATAAATGAATTAATGTCTAAGTGGGTAGTACTATGGGTTGATTATTCTAACAAGGATTAGTATAAATAGAGAGCTGAAATCTCTATTTAGCACACATCACATACACACTCAAGTGTAGCGCATAGTTGAGGAAGGAGAAGACACTGGGGCTAGAGAAGAAGAAGGTTACTGCTATCGGGAGTGCATCTTACTATTTTGGGGTTTTACCTTTTGTGTTGATTCTATCTCTAAGGAAGTTGCGGGGTTTTCTCCATTTATGGTTTCCCCGAGGAAACACACTATGTTCATTGTCTCTTGTGTTTGATTGCTGTGCTTGTTGTTCTCTCAGTTAAAGATCCATATAATGCTAGCTTAAATGTTGAAAAACTAACATGGTATCAGATCTAACCTGAGAAGAAGACACTGTGCAGCTGCGGGAACTAGGGCTTCCTACTTTGTGGATCTCTCTCCATAGATTTTCAGCAAAAGTAAGGTGGAATAACTCTCCTCCTTGGGTGCATCTTTCTATCAAAGCAGAACCCAATTCTGAGGTTTTTCAGTTTTGGCCCGACACTACTGCCGAAAATTAGGGCTTTTCACAGAAGAGGAATTTTTTAGTGAGCCCAGGCCTAGATTGATCTCCTCCCCAAAATCAAAGTTAGGGATAAATTTCAAAGCATTTGGGTGGACAGAACTCTAGAAAAGCAAAACCCTAATTTTATCCTGAACCAACTC
This sequence comes from Pseudotsuga menziesii, assembly GCA_001517045.1. Lineage (NCBI taxonomy): Eukaryota > Viridiplantae > Streptophyta > Pinopsida > Pinales > Pinaceae > Pseudotsuga > Pseudotsuga menziesii. The sequence goes on along the minus strand of LPNX010906341.1, from coordinate 22,546 downwards.
TGCAGGATTTCAGCTCAACATTCAGATCTGACATCTTGACCTGGTAAGATATAAAATATTTTATATTTCCATTTGAGGTTCTTAGTTAAGATGTCTCATCATACCAAGCTTGATCAAAATATTGAGGGAGTTGATAACTTCCGAGCTTGGAAGTATAGGATCTCCTTGGTCCTGGAAGAAAATGAGTTAGACTCCTACATCCACGAGGAGGTTCGAGTTCCAGAGGGAGATGAGGCTAAGGCCTTACATAAGAAGAAGTTGGTTATGGCAAAGATGATCATTGATGATTCTATCAAGGATCACCTTATCCCTCAGGTGTCCTCTCTCAAGACACCTAAAGCTATGTTTGATGCCCTAACCAAATTGTTTGAAGGGAAGAACATAAACCAAAAGATGAATCTGAGAAACCAACTGAAGAATGTGAAGATTCAGAATGCAAAAACAATCCAGTCTTACTTCACAAGATCTCTGAAATCAAGGAACAACTAGAAGCAGTAGATGAAGAAGTGGAAAATGCAGAGATTGTGATGAATACCTTGAATGGCCTTCCTAGGTCATGTGATTCTTTCATCCAAGGAATCTGTGCTAGAAAGAAGTTAGTCAAGTTCAGGACACTATGGGAAGAGTGTTCTCAAGAAGAAGCATGGATAACAGCTCGAGAAGAAAAGATAGGAAGTGAAGATCAAGCTCTCATGGTACACTCCAAGTCAACCAAAAGAAGATCTCGTCACCCTAGAGGTAAGCACTATCACAAATATAACACTAGAAAATATTTGTTTAGGGTCATATGTTATACATGTTATGAACCAGGACATTATGCAAAGAATTGTCCTAAGAAACCAAAGCTATCAAAGAGAAGCAGCAAAAGAAGACATCATGCTCATGCTGCAGAGGATGATGAACCATCCAAGAAGAGAACTAGATATGAAAGTGAAGATTCTTCAAGCGAGGATGAATATGTTTTGATTTTCGCTCTCACAGGTAACATTACTCATGGAAGTGATGATTGGCTTATAGATAGTGGGGCCTCCAAACATATGACAGGATTCAAGGTATCCTTTGTGAGACTCTTAGAACATGAATCACCTCACAAGGTGAAGCTAGGAGATGACTACCAATATCCAATAAAAGGTAGTGGGGAGTCTTCCTATAAGCTAGACTCTGGAAAGTCTCTAACAATGAAAGAAGTATTGTTTATGCCAGGACTCAAGAAGAACCTCCTCTCTATATTGACATTAGATGAAATAGGAATGAGGGTTGCATTCATAGATGGTCAAGTCATCATGTGGCCAAAAGGAAAGACTATCGATGATGCGCTGGTGATTGGAGAACAAGAAGGAGGATTGTACAAACTAAAGGGTCATCCAAAACAAGCCTTGGTCCATGACACAATAGAGCCAAGTGAACTTTGGCATAGAACGCTTGCACATGTGGATTATAGAGCACTACCTATTGCAAGCAAAGTTGTTGAAGGTCTTCCAGAAATCCAAGAAAAACATGATGGGGTATGCAAAGGATGTGCGAAAGGAAAGAATACAAAGAAGAAATTTCCAAGCAGCGAAAGTAGAGCAAAAGGAATCTTGGAAATTATCCACTCCGATGTATGCGGTCCTATGTCATCAAACTCACTAAGCGGGTATGCATATTATTGATGATTTTTCTAGGAATACATGAGTTCATTTCATGAAGAACAAAGATGAATTATTCATCAAGTTCAAGGAATTCAAAGCCTTGGTCAAGAACCACACCGAAAAGAATATCAAGACCTTTCGATTAGATAATGGCGGAGAATTCACTTCGAATGAGTTCAAAGAGCTATGCAAAGAATTAGGGATTAAGAGGGAGTTGTCTACTCCTTATAATCCACAACATAATGGGATTACGGAACGAAAGAATAGAACTATCATGGAAGCTGCAAAAGCAATGCTTCATGATCAAGACCTTCCCATGCATCTTTGGGAGGAAGATGCCAGAACAACAGTGTATGTATAGAACCGTACTCCACATAGAGTACTCGAGAACAAGATTCCTGAAGAAGTCTTCTCCGGAAAGAAACCAGAAGTCAGCCATCTCAAAATATTTGCCTGTCCTCTATACATACACATTCCAAAAGAGAAGAGGACTAAATTAGATCCTTCAGGAAAGAAGGGTAAATTTGTGGGATACTTTGAAAGCTCAAAGGCTTACAAAATATACTTCCCAGGATTCAAGAAGATTGACATCAGCAGGGATGTGACATTTGATGAAGATATAGCTTACAACAAATCCAGAAAGAAACCTACTGAAGAATCCGAAGAAGCAAAAGCACCAAGAATTCATGATACAACCATGAATGAAGAAGCTCAAGATGAAGATCAAGAATTTGAAGAACCAAAAAAACCTGTAGATCCACCTCTGGAGAAGAATCCTCATAAGAGGAAACCTGCTTGGGTACAAGAACTTATCCAAGGCACAGAAAGATATGGGGCTCCAAAAGAGAATCACAGAGAAAGAAAGAGGACCAGATATTGCTCCGGGTATGTAGCATTACTATGTGATTTCTTTGATAAAGAACCTTCAAGTTATGAAGAAGCGACAGAATGAAAAGAATGGAAGGATTCTATGATCAAAGAATACCAATTGATTATGAAGAATGATCTTTGGGATGTTGTCCCAAGACCAAAAGGGAAGTCAGTTGTAACTTCCAAATGGATATACAAGATCAAACATGTTGCAGACAGTAACATAGAAAAATATAAGGAAAGATTTGTGGCTCAAGGTTTCTCTTAGAAAGAAGGAATATATTATGAAGAAACCTTTGCACCTATAGCCAAATACACTTCCATCAAATCAGTACTTGCTCTGGCTACAGTGATGAAATGGAAGATACACCAGATGGATGTCAAGACTGCTTTCTTGAATGGTGTAGTGGAAGAGGAAGTGTACGTAGAACAACCACTTGGTTTTGAGACACATGACAAGGAGTCTCATGTGTGCAGATTGAAGAAAGCCCTATACAATTTGAAACAAGCACCCAAGACATGGTACGACAGAATTTACAGCTTTCTATCCAGTTAGGGCTTTACCAAAAGTAAAGCAGATTCCAACCTTTACTACAAGGTTGAAGATGGAAACCCAGTGATGCTTCTACTATATGTAGATGATCTATTTGTGACAAGTATGGATGGGTTGATTGCTGATACAAAGAAAAAGCTTGCTGCCGAGTTCGAGATGAAGGACTTGGGAATGATGCATTATTTTCTAGGTATTGAGGTGTGGCAGAGTGCGGATGGAATCTTTCTTGGACAAGGGAAGTATGTAGTAGATATCCTAAAGAGGTTTGGGATGATGGACTACAAGGATATGGCCACACCTATGGCATCAAACCTGAAGCTATTAAGTGATGCTTCATCAGAGTCAGTTGATGCTATGATGTATCGTTAGATGATTGGGTCCTTGATTTACCTGACGAAAATGAAACTAGACATTTGCTTTGTTGTGAACACCTTGAGCCAGTTCTTGACAGATTCGAGAAATGTTCACTTGATTGTTGCAAAGCATGTTCTGAGGTACCTGAGGGGTACAGTTGATTATGGGCTCAAGTACGATGCAAATTAGAAGATTAACCTGGAGGGTTATGTTGATTCAGATTGGGTAGGTAGTGACATCGATAGGAAGAGCACTTTAGGGTGTTGCTTCAGTATGGGATCAGGTGTGATCTATTGGTTTAGCAAGAATCAATCCTGTGTGGCACTGAGTATAGCTGAAGCAGAGTATGTCGCAACCTGTTCGGCTAGTTGTGAGGAAGTATGGATAAGGAAGCTACTATCTGATTTATTTGATCTCCAGATGGATGCTACTTGTATACATTGTGACAGCCAAAGTTGCGTGAAGTTGTCAGAGAATCTAGTGTTCCATGACAAGTCGAAGCATATTGATATCAAGTATCACTATATCAAGGATATGGTGCAAAGGGGAGCAGTGAAGCTCCAGTATGTTGCGACAGATGATCAGATAGTTGATGTGTTGATGAAGCCATTAGCTAGAGTGAAGTTCAAGCACTTCAGGGAGAAGCTTGGTGTTCTCCAGATTGAGGTCCCTTCCAATAGGAAGTGATGAGTCCAGAAGCCATTCTGACGAGCAGGTCAGATGTAAGGGCTGAGCCATTCTATCATGGATAAAGGATTAAGTTCCTCCCATGTCAGATGTGAGTGCTGGCCATTCTGACGAGTAGGTCAGATGTAAGGGATACCTCCATTCTAATGAGTAGGTCAGATGTAAGGGCTCTGCCATTCTGTCATGGCTAAAGGATTAAGTTCCTCCCATGTCAGATGTGAGAGTTGGCCATTCTGACGAGTAGGTTAGATGTAAGGGCTACCGCCATTCTAACGAGTAGGTCAGATGTAAGGGTTGTGCCATTCTGTCATGGCTAAAGGATTAGGTTCCTCCCATGTCAGATGTGATTGCTGGCCATTCTGACGAGTAGGTCAGATGTAAGGGCTATGCCATTCTGACGAGTAGGTTAGATGTTAGTGCTGGCCATTTTGATGTAGGATGAGCTCCTACATAGATGTAAGGGCTACCGCCTTTCTGACGAGTAGGTCAGATGTGAGTGCTGGCCATTCTGATGTGACTATAGGATTAGGTCCTATATGATCAGATATAAGGGCTACTGCCTTTCTGATGAGTAGGTCGGATGTGAGTGCTGGCCATTCTGACAAGTAGGTCAGATGTAAGGGCTACCGTCTTTCTAACGAGTAGGTCATATGTGAGTTCTAGCCATTCTGACGAGTAGGTCATATGTAAGGGCCACCAAAGACCTACGAGTAGGTAGGAATACACCTAGCATGAAATAAGGTTGGCTCTGTAGAAATTCCTGTGACGAGAAGAATCATGAGATAACACATATGATGGTGACCAGAGGAGATCTAGATCGAGATATGATCTAGAGCCAGTTATGATGACTCTGAGAGATCCAGATCCAGCAGTGATGATCCAGATCGAGTGATGATCCAGATCTAGTGATGATGATCCAGATCGAGTGATGATCTAGATCCAGTGATGATGATCCAGATCCAGTGATGATGTTTCATATCGAGTATGATCCAGTGATTTCCCAGATCAAGTATGATCCAAAGATGTTCCAAATTGAGTATGATCTAGTGATGTTCTAGATCGATTATGATCCAGTGATGTTTCAGATCGAGTATGATCCAGTGATGATGATCCATATCGAGTGATGATCCAGATCTAGATGAAGATGGCATGAAGACAAATATGACTTGAAGACAATATGACTTGGAGATGCAGACGATGAGAAGATCCAGAGAAGAAGACCAGTGATGAAAATTGTGTCGAGAGAATACCTTCCTAGTTAAGAGGGAGTGTTGATGTAATTGTAACTTCGGAATGTATTCACTTGTATTTCTTATCTATTGTAACCTGATGTTTATTCCGGGATGTTATCATGTCATGTCATGCCCCGATGTTCCAATCGGGAGAATCAATAATGTAAACAAGTCATGTCAAGTCATTGTGGGTAACCCTCCGATTGTCTAAGGGTTAAAGTCCCCGCAGTTTTGGGGCACTAGGGTTATTAGACTCTCCTAGTAGAGGTCGGCCCTAGTAGGTTTTTAGTCATGTCGATATTAGTATAATTAGAGAGTTGGACTCTCTATTTAGCACACATCACATACACACTCAAGTGTAGCGCATAGTTGAGGAAGGAGAAGACACTGGGGCTAGAAAAGGAGAAGGTTACTGCTATCAGGAGTGCATCTTACTATTTTGGGGTTTTACCTTTTTTGCTGATTCTATCTCTGAGGAAGTTGTCGGGGTTTCTCCATTTATGGTTTCCCCGAGGAAACACACTATGTTCATTGTCTCTTGTGTTTGATTGCTGTGCTTGTTGTTCTCTCAGTTAAAGATTCATATAATGCTAGCTTAAATGTTGAAAAACTAACAAATGCAAGACCACTCTCCACATGAGAGTACTATCATCTGCGGGACCATCCTAAGCATGAAAGTTATAGGACTACTCTCATTAATAGAGTGTTATTGTCTGCAAAACATCATGAACTAGCATAATTTTGTTCACAAATGAATGTAATATCTCATCTGCAAATGAATGCAGGACCACTCTCTAATTTAGAGTACTGTCGTCCACAAGACTATCCTAAGCATGTAAGTTCTAGGACCACTCTCAATAAGAGAGTGTCCTTGTCCCCAGGAGCATCATTGACAATGATTATGTCATTCATAAATGAATGTATGATATATCATCCTATCATCCTGAATGTAGGAGTACTATCACCCTGCAAGTGCTACAACCACTCTGAACAAGAGAGTGTTTTTCTCTACAGGAGCATCCTCAACTAGGATATTGTTGTTTGTAAATTAATGCAAGATCTCGTCCACAAATGAATGAAGGATCACTCTCCACATCAGAGTATTATCATCCAAAGGACTATCCGAAGCCTTTAAGTGCTAGGACCACTCTCAGTAAGAAAGTGTTCTTGTCTGCAAGACCATCCTCTACTAGGATTATGTCGTTCGCAAATGAATGTAGTATCTCATCCACAAATCAATGTAGGACAAATATCCACATGAGAGTGCTATCTTCCACATGACCATACTCATCATGCAATTTCTAGGACCACTCTCAACAAGAGAGTGTTCTAGTTTGGACGACCATGCTCAATTATGATACTTTCATCCAAAAATGAATTTAGGATCTCATCTGTAAATGAATATAGGACTACTCTCCACATGAGAGTACTATCGTTTGCAAGACCATCCTCAGTCGACAAGAGTTGGTACCACTCTCATCAAGAGAGATTTTTATTGTCTATAGGACCATCCTCAGTAAGTGAATGGTAGGATACACTTGTTCACAAATGAATTCTTAACCTCATCAATATTTGTAGGCATATTGATAAACTCGACTGGCCTTCTGTGCACTAGCATACTATTTCCATCTCATCCTTACTAATAATATCATCATCACTCCCTTTTTCTAGGGAGGTATTTTCGGACTGCACCATGCTTGTCTCGAACGTACTCAAACTTTACATGAGATAAAGGCTTAGTTAGCACCTTAACAACTTGTTCCTCTGTAGGAACATACTCGAGCTTCACAAATCTACTCTGCATCATATACCAGATGTAGTGATACTTTATCTATATATTATTTGACTTATCATGAAACGTCAGGTTCTCTGTTAGCTTGATGGAACTCTAGTTGTCACAATAAATATTAGTTGCATCCATCTCAGCATCAAACAATCATGCCAATAACTTGTGAAGCTATAGTGCTTTGCTACAGAATGAACATGCTACAATGTATTCAACCTTAGTTGTAATAAGGGAAACATTTTGTTTTCTTCTAAGCCATGCGATCACACCCAATCCCAAATTGAAACAACATCTTGAAGTGCTCTTTCTATATTCAACACTTCCTTCCCAACCAGAATCGATATAGCCATACAATATCTACTCATTGTCGGCTACATATCCGAGACCACAATCCAATGTACTCTTTATGTACCTTATCACATGTTTTCCCATGTTCGATATTAGGAGAGACGTAATGCACTTAGTGTTATCCTAAGCAATTATTGTATAGCGGAAGATGCAGGTTGTCTTGGTGACAGATTCTGACATGCTCCTATGTTGTTAGAATGCAGATGGTCTGCATTTGGGTTTTGCTCTTTTTTCTTTGTTTTGTGCTGGATGATGGGACGATTAGGATATGACAAGATGACGATAGGAGATGCAAGTTATTTCACTGGCAATGTAATGAATGGTCCTAGGTCGTACCTACGTGATGGCTTGGTTGTGGATATGATGAAGACTTGGATGAGGAGTAGGCTTACACCTAGAATGAAACATGGATGGCTTTGTAGAAACTTGCAATGACAAATAATACTATTTAATAATCGATAAGATGAGGATTATGGTAGAATATCTGATGATGATTGTGTGATGATGACTTGACCAGATATGTTGGTTATTGTGGTGAGAGAGAGAATGCATTCCTAGTTAAGAGGAAGTGTTATTATATTTGTAACTTTGGAATATATTCTGATGTATATTATCATTGTATGTTGTTGTACCCCCATCGGATATGTGTTTCCCTCCTTTCAAGATGTCATTATTGTACATGGTCCATGAGGTACAACCTTTGTTGTAAGTCATGAAAAAAGTCCTGACTATAATATTATGTAATGTACTTTTGGATTCTATCTATGAGAATTCAACCCTGTGAGGGTTAGAGATCAGCCTATTCAAGTTGGGAGGTCAGTCGATTGAAGTGTATAAATAGGGAGGAACCCTCCCTCATTTATACACACTCACACTGAGTCAAGTTCATATGAGGAGAGATATATATAGAAAAGGAGGAGAGAGAGAGAGATGTAGGAGACTTATTCTTCTTGGGTTTTTCCATATTGTGATATTGTCTTAGTGACAGAACTATTCTAAGGAAGTTTGTGGAGTTTTATCGTTTATGGTTTTCCTGGTGAAAATATTTCTTTCTTTTGTATCTACTGTACCTTGTGTATCTTTGGTGTGCTTGTTATTATTTCAGACAAAGATCCCAATCAAGTAAATTATATTATAAAACTAACACTTAGGGAGGAACGACGAGGAAAGGAATAGGGAGTCGAAGCTTCCTTCTAATCACAGATGGTAAACAATCAGGGAGTTGGTTCTTCCTTCTAGTGGTAGTTGGTAAAAAAAACTAGGAGGTTGGAACCTTCTTCTAGTTGGAGTTGTGAAACATAATTAGGAGTTGGTGCTTCCATTCAGCCACAGCTAAAGAAACAGGTGGAAGCCACATTTGTTAGTCCCAGAGTTGAACTACGTTGAAGATAGAATAAGCTTAGGCATTATGACGCTCAAATTTTAACGATGTTAGAGATATATTGGAGTATAAATTAAGGTTTGAGTCATTATTTAAAATGATCAAAATATTTAATAGTCTGTGTGAATAAAATTGTGAATGCAAAGGAAAGTTTAAGATAGAATTTTGATGGAGTTAGGTAGAACAAATAGAGAAATGGAAAATATATGAAATGATGTAGACAATTCTTGATCATTACGGAGCATTGTCGAGTGAATTTCCTAAAGGAAGATATGATTTGAACATACTGATTTGTTTGAGGAAGAATTCAATAATTACTTACACTATGAAAGGGAAAACATGAGATATTTATATTTCTTTGGTGGCGATACATTCCACAAAAGAAAAATATACATAAATATTCCATATACAGATAAACATAAGATGTATTAATGGTCAAAACATAACCAAATGAACTTAGAAGTTCTGTAACAACATCCAAAATTTAATCATGATTACATCATATATGATTCTCAATTCAGAGCAAATAATACTGCACTCATTGTATCCACATTCTCATGAATCTTCTCAGAGAGATAATGGAAACATAAAAGACACACATAGAAGGAACAATATGAGGATCTTGATTTTATTAATCTTTTTCAAAATATTTATATGGAAAAAACATACACCTGACTCAGAAACATAAAAATAATACTTCTAGTTCTAAAATTTCCATCAATTTTCTCTTGTTTGAGATACAAAATATAGGCCCTTAATGCACCTGAAATTATTTTGATTTTGATTTTACCTCTAACAAAAAGTTAATATTTTTCACTATTTACTTTTTTACATTGCAATATTACATTTTAACATATACTGTATTTCGAGCCCGAATGGGTGTGGCTCATTAGTGTCGCTTGATATGAAGTCAATTATTGTAAAGGAGGTCACGAGATCAAATCCCACCTGGGTTTAGCCATGTCCCATGTATTGAGGGAGGGTGTGGGGAAACTAGGGGTATAGTGGTAGTAGGAATAGATCCCTAGACCATGTGTCACGCGACTACCATCCCATTACCAGTTGTTGATTTACCTTGTCAACAAAAAAAACATATATTTTATTTGAATTGTTTTTTCTTCCTCCTAGTCTTTTATTTCCTTGAGTAGGTGCTTGCTGACCTGGAGAGGGTGAGTAGCAAGATGGAATGGAGATTTGAATCATTATCTATAACATTTCTATGTACGTTATATTCTAGGTTGCAGTGAACCGTCGAACGGCATGAATGTCAACATAGTCGTTTTTCATATGTATTGTTATGCTATAGGAGGTACTTGTGCAAACTATGGAACTGGACTAGGACCTTGTTGTCTAGTCCGTGGCTGTTGAGATGATGACCCATGAGTTTTTTTGAGATGAATGAGGTGGAGGTAGTAGAGATATCTTGTGATATCTGGTGACCACACATTTTTAGAAGTAAATGAAATTCATGTTTGCATGTGTCAGATACGTTAAAATTTAAAGCCTTTATTGATAAATATTGGAAAAGAGGAAAAAAGTGGAAATCTAGTTCATGCAACTGATTCAAATGGAATGATGTAATTTAAAATCCCCAGTACAAAATAAACCAAGTACAAATGAAATGCATGGACATTTTCACATAAGTTGTTGGTCATATAATTTTATTAACACTCACAATGACAGATGGAAATATGTGTGACTACAACCTAATTTAATGACATCCATTAAATTTCTTCATGTGAGAAATCAAAGACAAGATCATATGTTGACCTCATTAATTAAGACACAAACAATATTAGAAAATGAAATTAACTGGGATGAAAAATAGTGATATAGTTTAGCGTACCTGACATATAAATGGATTATCTATGCCATGATAGTGAATATGGCACCCCAGAAGTAAGACACGGAGACAGTAATGAGCATGAATCTAGGGGGAGTTAATGAAAAATACAACCTGTTATCCATTCATGTCAAAGGGGGAGAATGAAATAAACTGAAAGATGGATATGTACAAAAGAATAGAGAAAAGAATCAAAGGAATAATCACAGGGGGGGTCTTTCTTGCACAAAGGAAGGGATCATTTCCAGGGGGATCTTACATTAAGTTGGTGTTGACATCAAGGGAAAAAGGATATATTGTTGACCCTTTGCATTTTCATTGATGCCAAAGGAAAAAATGTTGAACCTTTTTTCTATCATTGATGTCAAAGGAAAAAATAGAAGGTTTGTTTTGTCATTGATAAACCATCAAATTCTGTGCTAAAATTGATCTCAAATATGAGTGAAGTGCATGAATACTTATGCACACAAATCTCATATGAAGAAATACATAGATAAAAATTTCGAAGTTCAGCAAGTGCAAAGATCCTACTATGACATAGGGCATAAGTGCACATATAACAACCCCGAAGAAAAATATAAAAAAAGAGTATTAATTATAAGGATCTGCACAAACAACACTATGGTATGGGAATTATACAAGAATTTAGAAAAAGAATATGAAAGCAAAAAATAAGGAGTTGTGTGTGAAAATCCCACAAAGGCGTGGAATATGTCTACTAAACTCCACAAAGATGAATTGTGAGAAGTGGTACGATGCCAAAAAATATAACTTGATTAAGAAGAAAATAAGTTGGGGCATCACCAAGCTTAAGTCAACTCAACAAATGTACACATCTATTGAATCAGATAGAGTATAATTAAGTAAGAGGTAGATGTTTTGAAGTAATCTTGGAGATGAGATAGAGAATATATTCTGACGTGGAAGGATTATAATTCTTTGGCTATAAATGGTTCGTTGATCATAGAAGAAGCACTTATACAATAGTGCTGAGTTGTACAAACCAACAGAGGATCAATAGAAATAAGAGTGAAAAATAGAAGGATATCAGGATACAAGATGTGTGAATTTTTTACTCAATAAATGATGCATACTACAAAGCCACAAAAGTTACTGAGTTCAGGAAACTGAAAAATGTAGAAACATAGATCACAGATTGTCGAAGTATCTCACCGTTCACAGATATCTAAAGATTGTGTGATGCATAGAGATTGGATAAATCATAAATATTAATGCACATGGAAGATAAGGAAAATGGATGTTTTGATGTAGATAATCAAAGAAAATATGCAAACTACTAGAGTTATAGAATTTCTAGTTTGTTGATTCATACATCATAGATAAGGTAAACTGCATATTTCAATTATTGAATACACAACTATTTCTTCTCAGGGAGATAGGAAGAGGAAAGGAATAACAATTGGAGATTCCTTGTTATAGCTGATTTTACCACTCCAGGTGAATCACACTTTGTATGTCCTTCCCCTGTCCTGCTGCAGACTCCTTAGACCCCATGGACCATTTTTTGTCCTTTAATGTTTCCTTGACCATCCCTAAAAACATGTAAAAAATTATACATGCGACTTTTACACCTATAAGCGCGTATATACGCGGGTTTGACCACTAAAACCACATACATCGGGATGTGTACAAAATCCAAATCCTTTTGGAGTTTTCCTTGACATGTATCTGACTCACTTGACTCCTGTCCTTCCCTATGCCTTGAGATCACTCAGATTCAACCTTTCATTACCCCTTTGAAAAGCTATATAAGGAACTCTATGATACATTGAAGGCATATGAGAGAATTGAGAGAAAAGAAACTATAGTCCATTGTTGCTGGAACTTATGCTTGAGTCTACATCCTTTTGTCCCTTAGAGAACTAGTGTGTTCTTCCCAAGTTTGCCTTTTGCTTGTGAGATTGCTATCAAGAGATGGTGGATTGAGGTGGTGGAGGCCCAAGTGGGGAATTCAGTTTCTTCGATTTGCATACGTGCCGTCAGAGGTTGTATCTTGTAATATTTGATTTATATTAATAGAAATATCTTTTCCTGTCCAATAATGTGTGTTTGAATGAATATATTATCCATGGGATTATTTCAAGTGCTTATACATTGTTGATTATATATGCTAGAATAGATATAACACCATGATATATAGAATTCTTGTATTGTTTACTTGTTGTTGAGGAAGTAATCTATCAATTCAAGCTGAAGTTAGATAGCTCAATGGGGATCCACTTCAACCGTCCAGAATAAGGTACAAGGTTTGATCCTTTAGTGTTAGACATTTAATTTCTATTGCATATTGGAAAAGATTGATTTCTAGAGTCAAGCTGTCTGTTGTGGTACCCCAAGCCATAGGAATTTTTCTTCGTAACATAATTTTCCAATATGCAATAGAAAGTAAATGTCTAACACTAAAGGATCAGACCTCGTACCTTATTTCGGACGGTTCAAGTAGATCCCTGTTGAGCTTTCCAACTTCAACTTGAATTGATAGATTACTTCCTCAACAACAAGTAAACAATACAAGCATTCTATATATCATGGTGTTAGATATATTCTAACATATATAATCAACAATGTATAAGCATTTGAAATAATCCCATGGATAATATATTCATTCAAACACACATTATTGGATAGGAAAATATATTTCTATTAATATAAATCAGAGATTACAAGATACAACCTCTGACGGCATGTCTGCTAACTGGAGAAACTGAATCCCCCACTTGGGCCTCCACCACCTCAATCCTCCATCTCTCGATAGCAAGCTCACAAGCAAAATGCAAGCTTGGGAAGAACACACTAGTGCTCCAAGGGACAAAGGGATGCAGACTCAAGCATAAGTTCCTGCAACAATGGACTATAGTTTCTTTGCTCTATTGTGGTACCCCAAGCCATAGGAATTTCTCTCCGTAACAGAATTGGCGACTCTGCTGGGGAGTTCCTAGTAGTTGTCCTTTGGGGGTTGTTTTATCGGCTTTCATTGAATTTGAATTACTCTTTCTCTCTTGTTTCTGTGTCAGGTCTAGGGACATGTATGTCTGGTAGTGTCTGATTGGTGTGAAGTTTGTCTCAGCTTGTCTGTTTGCCTTGATTTTATGCACCTTTCTTCCTGTACGCGAGTTTTTAACTCACAGTCGCGTATACACGCGGTTTTCTCTGCGATTTCTGTGTATAGACGTACACTAGTACAAAATGAGGAATTAGCTACTAGGTGACTAAAAATTCTAGTCACCACAGGTTTTCCAAGTGATTTACTACTAAATATGAGCAATTTTGATTGACTCAACTATAAACGACTGAAATTAATGACTAATTTAGTCACCAGTTAACAAATATGACTAGATAATAAGTGTCAGAGTTAAAAATGACTAAAATAAATGACTAATTTAGTCACGACATAAAAAATGACTAGCTAGAAGAATATGAATTAGTCATTTATGTTAGTTATTTTTAATTGTGTCATGGAAAATTGCAAATTTGGCAATGAAGTGTAATTTTTGTAAGTTGTCTACCTTCTATTAGTAATATTAGTGCCATGCACCTCGATCTTCAGAGATCCAACAGAGAAATTGCATGAACTTTTAGCCTTATGGGGGCTTTTATGGTTCGCAAAAAAAATAAAATTCTCTATCTTTCTATTTTTGGCGAATCAAAGGTCATGATAATTGATTGGGCTAGAGGTCTCACCAAGTTGCAGTCACTGAGCTATATATGATTGTTGGTTGAAAAGGATTGGGCTCCTAAAGAATTGTTTTCTTTCTTTATCCTTCAGGCACCTGTACAGGGAGTTCAATTCTGACGTGGACCTACTGTGTTGAATACTTAGGCTAAGAGGACTAGATTTACAAGTAATTTGTCTGAATCTAAGAAGATGCTTGAAGACACATCTAAGAAGAGTAAATGGAATTGGAATTTAGGCAATTCTAAACATGGTGATGAGATTGGTGTCGGTGGACAGAAATTGAAACTGACAAATATTGGTATTGAGCTTCACGTTGGGTCTCCACTGCCTTCAGAATGGCATCAATGTTTAGACCTTCAGGTTTGATCTGTGTTTTTCTTGATTATGTATTGTGTTTTTTTTCTATTCATGTTTTTTTTTGTTGTGGATGTGGTGGAGATCATGATCATTATTCCCTTACAGTAACAGAGGAATGCTACACCTGCAGATGCACTATAATAGGCCATAAGGATCAAATCTATTATTGGATATCCTGTGATTTTCACAAGTTGCAGCCCTGAAAATAGGTCAGACCTGACCAGGTTCATAATAATATTGCTATGTTTACAGATAAAACTCAGGAACTAGCAATTCAAGGGTTGGTAGACCAAAAATGTTGTGTACATGATTTCAAACTAAAGGTTATAATATCTAAGAATTTCCTCGCT
>LPNX010906275.1:530989-548209 GCA_001517045.1 Pseudotsuga menziesii | reverse complement strand
TTGTAGTCAGAAATAAATGTCATCTACATCGATCTCAATAGCAGTTTTCATAAGCATTGTTGTTGAAGGATTATGTTAAGTATTATTGTAAGTGTGATCAGCTTAAGCATGACAGCCATACCAAGATGCCATCATCAGCTATGGGGCGTATGGAGATGCATTTTGAACAGCAGACTCGGATGTTTGAAAATTCATAAATGAAAAGGCAGCTGTGATTGTTGATGCTATCAAAAGAATTCATTTGTTGTCTTAGATTCATGATCAATCGGTTGATATCTAGTGATTGATGATGAATTGGTTGGAGTAGATCTTCCAGCAGGGGTTGGAGGTGAGGACAATCATAAGTCTATTTGGGGGAGGAAGGTGGGTGGTTGGTACGAACGGATAAATTACTTAAATTGGCTGAGCAAAGTATCAAGTTTATCTCTGAATTTTGGGGACTGATTCTGATCTTTTGACTATCCTGCAAATGTACCTGGACTGCCCATGCCATTGTAATGGCTGTTTGGAAATGGGTTCTACAGCCATAAGATGATTTAGGATCCAAGGGGGTGAAAAAGAGGGATCACCCCTGTTCTAAATTAGAACACAATTACTGACTCTCTAGAGTCTCAACCCTGAAGCTCAATTTCATGTGCCAAGTCTTTAATTCCTTCTTGATCTCTATCCACTTAGTATTTAGCAAGTTCTTGGACGTAGTCCATGTATTTAGCTTTGGTATGCGCAGACAGGGCTGGGGTTTGAATACAAATATATTAGCCGTGTGTCAGGGGATACCATTGTGTGAGAGTTTGAAACCTGTCCTGCATCTGTTGCCCCCCCTTTTTAACCCCTATTCATAGAGCCTCTGTTTTCAAATTGGGAGAGTCAAAAGACTGTTCTATCTCAGTGGAAAAACTCTCAAAATGAACTTATATTTTTGCTACCGCCAGTGATTTAATTGAGGATCTGCCTAGAATGTGCCCAGAAGGGGATATAAAACTCATGCTAAATGTGCCCAGAAGGACAAGATTCTATACAGTTGTAACAAGGGTCATACTAACGAGCTGAGGAAGCGATATAGCAGGTGCATTAATTCCTTTCTTTCCTACAAAGCGAGAATAAGTGGCATATGAAACTTAACCGTTAATATAGCCAGAGGCTAAGTGCGATTGTACTAACCGTGTATATAGCCAGAGAAGTGCTCGCATGCATTTTGATGGCATTTATGCAAAACATTCCTGTTTTGATGATCCCATGATGTGCAAGGGGGTTTCGGGGTCTCTGAATGGCAAGCATTGTGCATTGTATTAAATACAGTCGTCTTCGGAAGCGTTCCAACACCTAATCGCCAGGAGGTTACTGATTTGTACATCAATGACCATATAATTTTTCCCCATTTATCTTCTGAATCTCGAAATAAAAAAAAATCAGGCCTTGTCCCGGAAGCCCTGAAAAAAATGAACTTGTCTACATTTAACTTGCTCCAATTACTAAATATGTTGATAAACTAGTATTAAATTAACATTTAGTCTGAGACACTTCTACCATTATATAACAAGAACCATAAAAATCACAAATCCATTGGAACAATTGAAGCCATACAATACAAGAAACTTCAAAAACCCTGAAATCTATCCATGGGATCCGTGAAATTTTATTTTGCAGAGTATGAACCAAGCTGCTATTGGAATAAACTTTATAGAGCGCTAAGTTAGAAGAGTAACAGAATGCAACTCGAGGTGAGGTCATTCTGATTGTTGGGAGCTACTCTGCTCCACTCTCTCCGAATCTTGCTTCTGAGAAACCAAAGCCAAGCCAGTGAGAAAATGGATGGTTCCCGCGTGCCTTTGGTTTTTTGAATGACCTGTTTGACCAACGCGCCATCGGTTAAGCAACGGTCATGACAATAACCGTCGCTTAACCGACGTGTGTGGCCACATTTACAAAAAAAAATACTTTCGCTTTTTCTTTGGTTTTTTGAATGACCTTTTTTGACCAACGCGCCGTCGGTTAAGCGACGGTTATGACAATATCCGTCGGTTAAGCGACGGTTATGACAATATCCATCGCTTAACCGACGTGTGTGGCCACATTTACAAAAAATATATATATCTTTGTGATTTTTGGTAGGTTTAAAAGAAAAAATCCATGCGCCGTCGGAAGTAACCGTCGGATTTTGGATCGAAATGTAGTAGTGAGTTAATTCGATGTGGTGTCCAAAAAGGAAGAAACTGAGCTTGGTGAGCACCTAGAGGAAGTGTTGGGATCTGAAGCAGAGTTATCAGACCTCAGTTGAAATATATTTGCAGGTGATATGAGGCTTGAAGAAACTTGTCTACCTTTTAATGCACACCCTTGCGAGGGGTGGGGTAGGTTTTGTGGGTGCCATGGTTGTATAAATCCAAGTCGAATACCCATGGAACCAAAATAAGATAATAATGTAGATAAGTATTTGAATTACTTGTTGATTTTATGTCAATATACATGTCCATGTGATTCATCCATGATTTTTGAAAAATCTTGTGAATCTGACATGAGAATTGACTCATTGTTTGGGGATTGAGCATAGGTATTGCTGGATGCCAAAGAAATTGGAGATGTTCGAAGCTGTGGAGAAGGATTCTCGAAGACCTAAAATAGACTGGTGGTATGGGCTGATGCATGCAATCAAGGATCTGAAAGAGTTCTAGTTCGTACCATTGGAAAGATAAAGGTGCAGAAGGAGCACCACGGTCTTGATAAGGATGCATGGGAGCTGGAGGATTTCATGTGGTTGGCGCACCCATTTTTTTTTAAGTGTGTGGAGCAATGAGGGAGGTTCCTGTGTAGCATTTTTTTAAAGATGGTAAAGAACTGAGGACAGTGTTGTTGTAAGGGGGAGGGGATTGTAATACCCCAGTTTTGACCCCTTGGTATTTAATTGTACATGATGTAAATATTGTATTTGAATCATGGCGAGGAGCTCAAGGCCAAGTACTTGCCAGTGATTGATGTTTTGTGGATAGGTGATCAAGGTTGATACCTATGGTTTTTGTGCCAATTCAATCACAGTGATATATTTTGGTATATCATGTAAATGTACAAATTAATATAAATACACAGCTATTTATGGGACTACAAACATTAAAGAGATGGGGGCATGATTCTATAAGGGATAGGGTGAGGAGCGAGTCAAACCTTGAGCCAATAGGGTGACCAGATGTCAATGGGGAAGCCCATGAACCCTCAACTACTTTTTTCCACTTTCCTCAATAATCAATTTCTTCCAGAAGTTGCTTGAGGTAGTTAATTCCTTGGGCATTAACTGCAGTGAAACAATTCAGACCTTATATGCGGACATATCATTTCAAAAAGGGGAATCTCTATAGACTTGGAAAGAACATAATTTATATCTCATATTCCCTTACCCCATAACGAAAAAGGTATGCAATCATTTATGGGTACCATAAATTATGTTCGAAGGTTTGTTCTTGACTTGTGCAAATCGTAAAACCTTTGCAACAAATAGTTAAGCAAAGTATCCAATTTAAATGGACTAATGTGGAGAAGGTTTCCTTTAATGACATCAAAGAAACAATAGCTCATACACCTTCTTCAAAAAGTCCTTTTTTTGAAAAGAATTTTATTATGTACACTTTCGCTTTAGAAAACTCGTTTACAGTAGTGCTCACACAAAAAGGAGAATTGGGAGATGAGTACCCAATACCATTTATGAGCACCGCATTACAAGGGGTTGAATTGACTTAGCCTACTGCATATAAACAAGCATATGCAGTCTTTAAAGCAGGGAAACAATTTAGACCTTACATTTCGAAAAACAGAACCAAAGCAATCATCCCTCATCCATCTATCATAACTCTCTTCGTACAGAAAGAATTGGGTGAACGAAGAGGAAATTGGGTGAAAAAATTGTAGAAGTATGATTTGGAATTTAAACCAGCCACTGTTATTAAAGGACAAGGGTTGTGCAAGTTAATTGCAGAAGGTCATAATGATGACGGTGATTGGGAAAATGAAGCATAGTTAAAAATGATTGATGTGTGTCCTATCTTTTCTGCTCCCGAATCTTGATATAGAGACCTGGTGCATTATCTCCAACAAGGATATTTTCCAGATCATTGGAACTCTAAGAAACGAAGGGATCTTCGTCTAAAGTCAGTCTCTTACCTGATAATTGATGGAGTTATTTTTAGGGAGAGCTACAATGGAGTACTCCTAATATGCCTCGAGCAACAAGATGCTTCCAAAGTTGTTAAAGAATTGCATGATGGCCATGCGGGAGGACACTTCTCTGGAGATACTACTACTCACAAGATCCTTAGGGATGGCTATTATTGGGCAACACTATTTAAATATTCCCATGCCTTTGTGAGAAAGTGCGATGTATGTCAAAGAAGTCGTGGAAGATTAGCAAAAGCAGTCGGACCATTGCAACATGTTATTATTTCAGAACCTTTCGAACAGTGGGGCATAGACATCATTGGAGAAATTAATCATAATTATTCACTGCAGCATAAATATATCCTCACAGCTATGAATTACTTCATGAGATGGGTAGAAGCAGTTCCACTACGCAAAGCGAATGAGGATGTGGTCATCAAATTCTTGCAAGAAAACATCATTACCATGTTTGGCGTTCCAATTTCACTTGTTTTTTATAATGTGTCTTATTTTTCATCCATTAAAATATCTGAATTCGCTAGTGAAAATGGAATCAAATTGCATTATTTCGCCAATTATTATCCTCAGGGAAATGTATTAGTGAAATAAACAAACAAAAATCTTACCAGAATTCTAAAGAAGACTGCTATTGAAAATCAAAGGAGTTGGCACACAACACTTCCCAATGCATTATGGGCAGAGAGGGTCACCCCAAAGAACTCCTTAGGAGTGTCCCTTTATACTCTAGTTTATGGGAAAGAGGCTATTTTACCTCCAAACATTCTGCTTCCATCCTTTTAGTTTGCTCAAGCCTCACGAGGTTCCAGTAGTGAAATTTTACAAGCTTGTATTAATAATTTGCTGAATCTTAAAGAGTCCATACTTAAGTCTAAGGAAATATTTAAACAAAAATAAGAAATTGTCAAGAGGTGGTTTGATAAGCGAAAAATATGGAAAATAGAGTTTTGAGATAGGAGACTTGGTTCTAAAGTGGGATCACCCACATGACGAGAAGGGAAAACAAACCAAATTTCAACATCTATGGGTTGGCCCCTATCATATTGTTGAGAAGCTAGGCCCCTTGACTTATAAGTTGCAATATTTACAAGGGCAGGAAGAGAGGCTTCTTGTTAATAGCCTTGTTCTCAAACCTTATTTCACCTAGTTCTTTTAGGAATTATTTTGTATATAAATAAACCTTTTCTTTTCTGTCCTTGCTTACTTTCGGATTTTATTTTCTTTCTTTTGCTGATTTACTTTATTTTATTTGATTTTGTTTCAGAATAAGCCAACTCAATGTTTGGCGCTTGGGGACATAGGAATACGAACAATTGCCAAATGATTTTAATCCAAGAACTGCTTATTGGAAGATATTTATGCAAGATTTTGATCAAAGATAAGATTCTTTAAATTAATAGACTGCTGAAAGAGAAGTTATTTCAAGAGCACAATGAAGTCTTGTTTAAACCCTGTAAAATAACTAAGGTATATGAAGTCTAGATACTATCTTGGGGCTCCATCCACTTTCACACTAATATCTATCCTAGGAAGCTTGCTGCGATAGACCCACAGAAAGGAAGCAGAACTGACAGGTGTATGGAATTCAAAATAATCCCATGCTGCAGAATGAAATCCAAAAGGCTTAATACAAAGAGTCAAAATTCCAAAACAGATAGTATGTATCAAGAAGATATACTGAAGAAATAAACTAGTAAAATAAATGGATTGCTCTAAAGGTTCTTCTCCGTCCGTGAGTTGAAACAAGTCACCACTCAGACAAAAAGACATTATGGATGGAAGAACCTCAATCAATATCTCAAAAGTAAATGAAGCAATCAAGGAACAGGGATAATTTTAGGGGCAAAATTTATCCCATGGGCTATTTTCCATCTTTTTCTCCAAAAAAATATTCACCATTTTGCATTTTTTGAAGCCCTCTTTCGCCCAGTTTTGATGGGGTAAAATTATTTCACCCTAAAAATCGCCAAATTATTATATAAACGATATAAAACCGTTGGAAATTAAAATATTTTTTGAAAAATATCGCCAAACATTTTATAGTTGGTGTTTTAAGAATTAGTAAAATTCACTAACATCTATACACTTTTAAATAAGTATGGTTCCTTAAAATCATCCCTGTCAAGGAAGACTCAAAAGAAAAAAGTCTAAAGCATCAAAAGAATGCAAAGGGAATGGGAATGAGGAACAAACAAATACATATGTCTAACTATGCCATGATCCTATGGTGTCATATCCGGAGGAAACCAAATACAAAGGTGAGTTTCTGCTGACACCATCGGTGAAGCTCAGGTTTCTGAGCAGACACTACATTTTCTTACTGGCATGCTTTATTGGAGGACTTTATTAAGTTTATCAGAAGTTTTCACCGAGTCTTGCCGATGGTCTCGGTTAAACTCATCCTTCACAATTGATGGGTTCGACAAAACTTAACTCTCCTTGCTGACAGTTTTTCTTTGGAATATTTTTATGGGTTTTGTTGATGTCATTTTTTTGGAAGTTCCCAGCGATTTATGCCGACGGTATCAATAGAACTATTGTTTTGCAGCCGACACACTCGAAAAAATTTAGTTTTCACTATCGATCGAAACACTTTTGGGTTCTTTTTCTACAGGATTTGACAAGTGCTTGCCCATGGTATCGGTGAGACTTCGTATGTCCAACCGACACTATTGCATATAAGTTATTTTTTTATGCTGATTTGTTAAAGGTTTCCAATGTGGTTTAAGTTTTAGGTGCCAAAGTGTCATTTTCACCCACGCGATGTTTATTACACTAGCGACTGCATTTATTGCTAGTTCAACTTTTGTTTATATAATCCCGGTGAGTTTTTTTAAGGATTGTACTATTTACCTATTTTGGACGCATCCTGTCTAATTTCGCCACTTGGAGCCAACGGATTGTTGCGCTAAGCACCGTACCCTCGCTAACGTTTGCTAGGTAGGCCTAAAACTTATCTTTGTGCTTTTTGTGTTAAAAAGTCTTGAAAGAATGGCGTTGTGGGGATTTAGGGTTACGGTGTTAGGTTTTTCGCCGCCACTATCTTCGGTCGTGGTTTTAAAATCCAACCCTAGCCCATAGGGTTTTTTTACCGACCAACCACTAGAGGTATCCCTAGTCCAGTTAGGATAGAACCCTTGGTAGTAGTGAGCTTTTCCTAGCCTACTCGCTCGACCGTGATGAATTTTGTACCCTCCTTCGCTGCTGCGTTTGATTCGGTATTTCAAGCCATAGATATGGGTCTATCGAGCCTCTGGGATTTGTTTGATGAAGTTGCGGTAGGTCGAGTGTTTCACCAAGTGCGCCTTGTCTAGTTTATTTTTATATGCGGTAATAGGGAAACTGTTGGTAGATTCACACTTTGGGTACCGCAACATCTCAAAGTTTATGCTTAGGGTTTCCTTTTAGATGGTATTCGACTACTTTCTTTTCCATTTAGGGATGATACTGTGTATCAAGAAGCTTTCACGGGTTTCTTAGGTCAAACTAGGGTTCCGGGTTTCCCCTAGATGCCCCAGATTCGAAATACAAAACCTTTACTGCATTTTTATGATTTTTTTTTTTTTACGCTTGGAGAAAATCTGTGAAAAGAGGTCTCATTGTTTTAGCGTGTTATATCCTGATGAACATAGATCATAAAGTTTGCAAATAGTTCGCATTAATTTTTAAAATAACCAAATCTCTCTTTCCCAAAGTGACACCTACACCTATACTGATAAGTTTCATTTAAGTTTTGACCTAATATATACCCTAGTGGTAAGTGAAAATGACTGGACAATTTTTTAGAGAGATTTCTGTACATCACAGAGTTACTTTTGAATGGCCAAGGTTGAATTGGTAAATACATCTTTGTTATCCTCCATCATAATAAACACTGAATGCAATACTATTTTTTTGAAAGAAACCATGATTTGTTATCTGAGTTTTTCATTGATATCTTACAATGTTAACATTAACTTCGCATTTCAGTATTTCTTGTTGATATAAATGCATGTTGTTTTGATCACATTGTCACTAAGAAAGCTCTTGTTGTAATGATGTGATAGCTTTAGTCCTCACATCACAACATGCCAAAGAAGGGTTGAAAGAAGAATGCTAAGGTCAGCGAGGAGAACTAGGACTTGGAGGTTTTTCCCACAATGGAGATCATTTATGAAGACAAGAAAGTTGTCACAGGGGATGAATAGGAGTCTCACTAGGTTCAAATATACCATATGATAAAAAAACAAACTGTACCTGATGCAGGACTAGAAGATATACTTTATATGTAAACATTAATAAAACCAGGTATCACAAAGGTAGCCACATGCCCCGAGCTCTGTCCTTGTGTTGAGGTGATCGGATAGATCTTACCTCAAACAAACACAAATACTATCATTATTTCCAACACCGAAGGACAAGCCTTTGATTCCTTCACCCTTGCATATATAACTAAGGCTTGAAAATTACCCACTCCACAAACTATGGTGATAGATGAATGGGTGAAAATCATGAATTCAGATGTCTTTGAATGTGCTAAGCAGATGATAGTAGCAGGGAAGCAACTTCACCAAAAATCCACTGGCGAGTACGAGACTGCCAGCTTATGCACCCCCTACAGGATCATAACCCTGATGCTAAACATAATATTAGGTCGGGTGAATGGGAAATTATACAATATGAGTTGGATCCCATTTATATACCATGTGGCAATGGAAGGAACCATTTTTAACTAGGAAGATATTGTAGCAAACAATTTGTTGTCATGTATAGCTGCTGCACAAGGAGGCCTGACTCAAAGAAAGTCCAAATTTTACATGGGATCTTATTTGATTGGTTGAATCTTATGCCTACACCAATTCCCAAAGCTCAATTGTGATTGGGATCACACCAAGACTCCTGTATATTCCACATATTAGATTCTATGGGCTCACAAATACTCAAGTTACTACAAGCTGATATGTGAGGAGTTTTTGATGCCTCTATATGAGATTATCTTTGTCAAGGAACCTACTTGTTTGTCAGAAGGATCCATGGACGTCATATGTGCACATCAGGAATATTATTTATCCAAGGTGGGAACCTATGTAAGGATGTATGGGGGATCCTGAGCTTCATCATTGTTGTTGAGATATGCCACAGACTATGTAGTCCATAAGGAGGCAGTGAGACAATTGTTTATAGATGGGTTCAGAAATTTCTTATTCGACATGGATAAAGGAGTCTTCCCACCTCTACCATTCTTCATTGGAAGCTATAAATTCACAAAGGTAAAAAGTGCACCAAAATTTGTAAAGGATCTAGGAGGTTTCCACTTTGGGGAAAAGAGTTTCCATAGGAATGACGCATATGACAAGGTTGCAAAACACTGGACGTTTGTAAGAGTGCATTTTTAATACTCACATCATTTTGACAAAGACGAGGAGATATAAAGAAATTCCTGCAATATGACTGCCTTGAGTAAGCGGTTCAAAAATAAGATCACAACCACAGGAGGAAAATGTAGGAACAACACCATAGAACAACAGAAACAATAGGAAGAAGCTGCTAAGAAATGAGAAGAGGATGCCCAAATACTAGAATAAGAAGATGAGAAACAATTAGCCGAAGAGGCTCATAGGAAAAGGGTAGAAGAAGAGAATATACAACTGAAAGTAGAATAAGAACAACTTCGAAAGGAAGAAGAAGAAATGATACAAAGAGAATCAGAAGAAAGACTGTGAAAAGAAGCTGAGCAGGCAATTGAAGAGTTAAGAAAGAAGGAAAAATAAGACAAGGAAAGAGAGATTTTGGATCAGGACACGGCCCAAGTTAATCCAACACATTCTCCTGCCCCATCAAGTGACACAATAACAAGAGGTCACATTCCTCTTGCAGAGCTTGGATTGGTATCGTTCACTCCATCCAAGAAACATGCAATGGATAGCCTAGACATGATATTATTCGACAATAACAATAAAACCATTTTTAGAATATCGGAAAAGAGATTAAAAATTGGTGATCAACCATATGTGGTCATGGTAACTGAGAAGACTGTCATGCAAGGAACGAATGAAGATCCTCAATTCCTAGCATCTGTAAGCACAACACCCGCACAAGCAAATGCAAATAATGTTAACAAGTTGGTAGGAGATGCTGAATATTATAAGGTAATAATGCTTAAGATGAAGGACACTCTGGTAAAGGAAAGAGGATAAGGACTAGAATTAAAGAGAAAACATGAGGCAACTCTTTCAGAATTTGAAAGGCTCCAAAAGACATATCAAGCTTTAGAAATAGAAAAGGAAGCATTGGAGCTTTCGACTACAATCATAGAAGGAGAGAAAAATTACTTTGAATTAAATATTTATAGGCTAGAAGAGCATAAGTCTGCAACAGACAGACAAACGAAAGAGCTAATAACCCAAGTAGGAGAGCTGAAGATACAAAACCAATCATTGCAGGCTAAACTTAAGAAAACAATTGAAAGGCATCCTAATAACACTCCCTTCCATGATCAATCTTTCCTAATCCGGAGGAATATTCATCAAGTACAACTAAAACTCGTAGATTAAATATATAAGATCAAGCAGGTAGAAATGAGGTTGAAGGAAATTTCAGTAGTATCAATTGTTTTCAGACAATGGCTATTAAAAGTTGCAAAAAAGGTTCAATGTCAGCTGACTTGGGTGGAAGCCAATTCAACATTTCTTAAATACTTACCTCAAAAGACACCAGAAGGATTGAAGATAGAAATAGAAATCCTATATTTTTGCAACAAATCTGCTTTGAGACTGACCAATGCAGTCGAAAGGATGCTTGAAAGATGCATAGAGTTCTACAAGAAAATGCACATAATGCATAATAAATTCCAGACTTCTTCGGTAGCAAAGATCAAGGAGTTTCCATACAAAGATCAACATCTGAAGGATCTCCAGGACAGATTGCACAAAGATGAGCAAAGCATTTAGAAAATCGAAGGCATCATTGAAGAAGTGGTAAAACAATGGATTGCAAAGGCCTCAGATAGTAATTTGCTATTGGAATACTTGTATAGAGTGACCCCACCCAAAATGACAGAAATAGAGTCACAATTGGTTGTGCATGAAGTGATTGTAAGATTGTCGGGGCCACTAGACTACATAACTATCGTTGAAGGGGCTAATGCGTGGGGTAAATTCATTAAAAGACCAGTCGGGCCTACTTGAGACTTTGTATTTTCTATGTTCTGGCACTTTATGTAATTTATTTTATTTTATTTCAATTTTCCTAGTGTAAGGCACTAGAGGACAAATTTTGAAGTCAAAAAGTCAGGGTAGTTAAAAAGCCCTTTGTAATAGTATCATAAATAGGAGTAAAATATAGTTTAGATGGGACTTTCACTAGTGCAAGCATGTTGAGTTATATGTATGAAGAACGACTTTTTCTATGAATAAAGGAGAACAATTTTTGTTGGGGAAGGACTGCACAAGATTTTACCTGGATTGTGTGGAGTGCCAATGTTGAATTACTTCTTATTTAACTTCTGTGCAACTGTGAGATTGTTCTGACCTAATGATTTATTTCTACAATGATGAATGATTTTGCTTTCCATTTGAAATCTTGTGCATATATTAAGTAATGAATGTTTTACCATTGCAAAGTTATATTTTTTATTTTTTTGCTGTAAATATGTATGTGGAATTCGAACATCTACATGTAGGATTTAATATGCATCATTACAGTACATTACTCTTATCTATTTAAATTATGCTCCCCTTGGGGATAGGTTAGATTAGTTTATATTAGACTAGTATAATTTACATTTTCTTAATTTAGAAGTGATTGAGGAGAAAGAGTGATAAGACGGGAGGTACGAACCTACGCATCACTTGTGAGGCTCTTGTTCACCAGTCACCTACATTTTTTTAGGCACTTGCATATCATTCAAAGAAATAAAATCACATAAACGGTGGATTGGGCCGCAATCGGTAAAATAGACTTAAACACTTTAATTCTACGGTAGCCAAGATGCTAACCGGACGGGTTCCCCACACCAAACGGTGAACGATCTAGCTAGGATAACTTACTGGAGAGAATCCCTACTGTCGGTACTTGGGAATTTTCTAGGCATCAACAAGTCTATGATGAGTCCTTGCAGACTATGAGGTCATGCATTCATTTGTGAACGATCAAGTTGGTCCATACTATGGACCGTCCTCATTAAGGGGGAGTAGGCTCATGAGGATTGCATCATCCTTGGACCTATGTCCTAAATTGATAGGGATTGATCATCCCGCAAAGAGATCATGTGTATTGTAGGTAGTGTCGTGACAAAGGATCGAGAAGAAAAAAGTGCCAATGCAAAGGATAGAGAAGACTGAAGTGCTGCTGTAAATGATCGAGAAGATCGAAGTGCTACTACAAAGGATCAAGAAGATAGAAGTGTTGCTACAAGGGATAGTAAGATCGAAGTGTTTCTGCAACAAGATCAAGTGATCAAGTTCTGTTGAAGATGATGTTCTAGTACTGAAGACATTGAAGAATAACTGTTCCAGTTATTGATTATAGTTGAAAACTTCCTATGACGTATAGGTGTATTACCTTAATACTACTGAAGATGCTCTCTCTTTCTATTATAACCATATTCAAACATTACTATCATGTTCAAAATGGAGTTAAAGTTTTTTAAAGAGGTTTAAAAATATCCTCCATTTGGGGGGCAAACAAAAAATGAAAATAATATATAGTTTCTACATTTGTTGCAGTGAAAATTATATCAACCAACTATGTAATGCAAATAATAAGTGCATTATCTAGATATCATTGTAATGCAAATAAAATATATTAATGTAATGCAAATAATACTTAAGCTATCTAGATAATTGATAATTAAGGATATGATACACATATTACATGCGATTTCACTTAAACAATATTATCATTTCAATGGATGCATGGTTTGCAACAATATTATTAATACCTCGGGGATACAGATAGTTGATGACCTAATACAAAGATTACCTTCCCTCACGATCAGTGCAACAATATTATCATTTATGCATAAATACATGTGACATCCACTCTAACAATTAATTTGTGGGGATATGGAACTAATTTCCATAGGTAACAAATTGATTTCGATATGTAATAAGAGTATTAATAGAGTACATAACAATATGATATTAATTAGCACAAATATTACCTACACAATCAAATATATGAAGTGACACCCCTTAGCGTATCATCAATGGAAGTGTGCAATAATGTGCAAAAGTACCCTGTAGCATGATAATCCACAGAAACCTACCTTTCAACTACACATATTATGTTGAAGATGTGATTTTAACAACAAAATGAGTTAGTATTTGATTCAATATAGAGAAAAGAGTTTGCACCTCCAGAGATTTGATCCCTCTTGGGGCTTGGTAGAGCCACCTTTAAGATGGATATTAATAATCATACATAAATCACTAAAAAAAATAAAGTAAGCAAGAAAAATATAGTATAACTAAAATATGGAAGTGGACATCTTACATTTACAAAAATAATCATTTTTTAAATTTTAGAATATTTAAAAATAAATTACTCATTCAAAATTTTAAAGTAACATTCATTCTTCATTAACACATATTTCAAATTTAAAACATAATATATGATATTTTAATAATGTTGAAAATAGAGTTTGGATTACATGGAAAAGCAATGCCAAATTTGTTTGAAATGATTCATTTATTATTGTGTGAATTATTTACTTTCACTTGCTTTGTAAAACCACTATTGGGTATGCTATTTGAATTTATATTTATTTATATGAAAATAAAATAAATTAAACATCCATAAATGGTGAAGTTACAAATAGTATGAGACTTGAGTTCCTATCATATATAATATTAATCTATTCTACCTCTTATATTAATAATTAATGAATAGCAAAATTACTAAATATTAAATAACAAATAAGTATTAATATTTTAGTTACACTTATCTTAACAATTAAATTTTAATAATAGTATTTTATCAATCTTTAAAAATTTAAAATTAAAAATAAACTTAAATATTTAATATACTTACAAAATTTTCAATTCTATCCAATTATATACATTCAAACAAATATGAATATAATTAAATCTTACTACTCTGTGGCAACTTCACAAGTTCCCCTATCACAAACAAACTTCTCAATAAAGCCAACAAAAAATAAAAAACTATGGAAAAAAACAGAATTTGATGTCAATTTTAGGTTGGCTAATAGAGAATGTCCAGACAAATACAGCCTTTCTATAGACAAACATATCTAAACACCTATCAGCTTAAATATAACTCTAAATTTTTTTATCTTATGTTATTATAAATCTTTATATTTTAGTAAAATGTGATGAACTATGAAATATCTTCTTCCTCCATCATTCCAAGAAAATGAAAAAGGTATAAACATTTAATTTACAGAAATAGTTCCAAATTTAAAATAATATATATTATATATAATAACTACTCATAACTCATAGATAAATCATAGATAAAGAGTTTCACTGCAAGTAAAAAGTTGTTAGGCTAATTACATAAGTAATAAACATAAATACATACACAGACAGACCACATACATGCAGATAATCTAATCATCTAAATCTAAGTGAACATCAACTAACACTCTCTGCAGAAATTAAAGTGCATATGGAAGGAGACATAAGTAATGTTGTATATATACAACTCATATTAGTCTTAGAATTTAACTAGCTGCCGTGTGATATATTTTATTTATTTAATTCGTTATAGGGTATGTACGTACGTTTAACTATAATTGGTGTAAGGTTCTGCAGGAGTGAGGAGTGGATGTTTATGCGGGAGCAGTATATGCAACAACGAAAATGCCTTTGGTTGTAGGCAATTCCAGAAAGGAACCCTTGCTGAAATTGTAATTTTACAGTTACTCAAATTACAATTTTTATTATTTAATTAGTCTTAAAATCTGATATTTAGTTTAAATTAAGTAATAGAACTTTTCACTATTTAAATAGTTTTAAAATCCTGTATTTAATCTAGAATAATTAGTTGCCATTGCTGAAACTAATAATTGCAGAAGTTATAACATGTAATTAATTGCCATTGCTGAGTTACATAATGGTAGAAATTACAATTTTCAGGTAGTTATAAAATTTTTTGACTAGTTGTTTTTGGAGCTGTCTAACTAAGGTACTTTTCGATTTTCAGATTAATTTTCTACAGTAATTTGGTAAATTTAATCCACAAAATCTGTAATTTCTATTGTTTGTTAAACGATTTTAAGCCCAAAAACAGAAGTCAAAAAATCGATTGGAAAACAGAGGTCAAAAAAGTCCCTGTGTCGGTTGTTCTTTATCCTACACTCTTACGCTCTTTTTTATGACGGTGGTTTTCTTCAGTGTTAAACTGCTAGTTGTGCGTTGATTGACCAGGAGGCGAGAGGGCACGCAAATCAACACAATGGTTTTGGAAAGTCATTTGGTCTCTTTGTACAGTCGTCACGTGATATCGCTTGTTTATTTGTTTGGTTTGGACTCTGCCATTTTATTTCACAATAATTGGAGGAGGATCTGTATTTAGGTATTTGGAAGAAAGTGATTGCGCTTGTTTCTGGTGATGTAACTCATTCTTTCCCTCTTCTCCTACGTCTTGTCTTCCCTTGGAGGGAATCTTCAATATAGATGAAGAGTGAGATGTGACAAAGCAAAGTGAGGGCAGACGAAAGGGACAACGTTCAAGCAGAACAAGATTGAGTAGTTGGCTGGGGTAGATGAACGGTGCATTTCCAGTGGTAAATTCGATCTAAACCTTTTAAATGAATAAAACAATTAACATTTTATAATGTTAAATTAATTTAATATTTGAAAATCATTCATACCAAACTTTTTCCAAAATGTTTAAGAATGTAATATTATTGGTCAAATGCATTATTAATTTGTTAGTTAGTTGAGTAGTTGATTTTGTCACTTTATCTTGTTTAGTGTTCCATACTATTTTCTAGCCCATGGTATTGTTGTTATTTAGTCTTTAGCATGGTATCAGAGCTTATGACCTAATCCATTTCTTGGGTAAGCCTTTTCATATAGTGGAAAGCCCACACACACACACGGATGTTGTGATTGACGGTGGAACACATCAACATGGAGTCAGACTTATTTTTTTTCCTCTCTTGGAGCATCAATGCACCTTGTCCTTTTCGGGAACTCGGTACCTCATGGAGCACCACACTTTTTACACAGACAAAGTGCAGTGCCACCACTCTTTTTATTCATACAAAGTGCAGTGCCACCACACTTTTTATTCACAGAAACTACGGTACTAAGAGTGCCATCGTACCTTTTATACATACAAAGTGCGGTACCACCGCCTTTTTCACTTAGCCAAAGTGCGGTGATCTGAGGTCACTTACATAGCACGGTCGTTCATAGGATATTAAAGACTATCGCTAATTTCATTAAATATTGGAAAATGTTTCCTAAAATTGTATTCTTGAACCCCCCTCCTAATATACCTTTCCAATTAAGAAAACCTCTAGTTTCACCATATATTGTAGGTATCCATTTTATCAACCCATTTTTAATACCCCTTTATATCATATTATCAATTTGTAACAAACATGATCCCTAACTCATCTTAGAATAATCAAATAGGATGCTAAATAAAAAATAGTATAATACTAATAACGATCCCACGGAGATTGGGGAAACTAATCAATTTATAGAGTTGGATAGTGAGAGACCCAACAAAGTAGTAATAAGAAAGGAAAAATAAGTAAAAGGAAACTCAATCAATAGATTAGCACCATATCTTGTGAATCTACTAATTTCTATTGAATGTAAATACAATTATAGCCATAGAGAACTCATGTTTAGAGACAATATGTGAACAAACACTTCATTTTCTCTAAGAACAAACTACAACA
The DNA here is from genome assembly GCA_001517045.1 of Pseudotsuga menziesii. Lineage (NCBI taxonomy): Eukaryota > Viridiplantae > Streptophyta > Pinopsida > Pinales > Pinaceae > Pseudotsuga > Pseudotsuga menziesii. The sequence continues at coordinate 531,186 of LPNX010906275.1, read as the reverse complement.
AAGAAATATTATTCATTCATGGGAAAAATGTATTAAGAAATTTTAAACACCTTTAAAAAACTTGAAACAATCTATTGACAAAAAGTTGATTCGTAATGAAATATTTCGTATCCATTGTGCTAATTTTCATCTACCTTAATTGACCATCTTGTATACAATCACTTTCTACATTTAGAAAATTAGGTATTTTAAAAACA
>LPNX010906275.1:460436-530862 GCA_001517045.1 Pseudotsuga menziesii | reverse complement strand
ATATATATATATATATATATATATATATATATATATATATATTAAGAAAACAAGCTAATATTTAAAAAAAATTGTAATTAAGGCTCCAGTATATAACACAGTAATTGAGGCTCTAGTTGATGCTTGTAAGTCGTGCTAGGGGAGCATGGCTATAATAGTAGTCCAAGCCAAAAGCTTTCATATTCGTGCTTGTACTCTAGGAATAGATCGTCGAGAGGATTCGATGAGGAATCCAATAAGGAACAACCTTGTGTAAGATATAAGAGGAATTGGTGGGAATATAGGTCTTTACAGGGGGCCTCCAAATATATGAAGAAGAATATATATATATATATATATATATATGAATCCATCCAATGATTTGAATTTTATTCCTCAACCCACCCAAACAAAATAACCCCCAATATTTATATCAATATGCCAAATTTAAAACCCCCCTTGACCTCTTAATATGAGGCAATATAGTTTTGAGGTTTTTAGGAGTATTCAAACCCATAATATGAATGGACGTGATATGATATTGCCTCCCAGGTGAACCCCCCATGTAGCTATACAAGTTGTGATGCTTGTTTTGTACATCTTAAAAAAAAAGATCTCTAGTTAGTCATACAAGCATGGCTACTACGAACACAAGAAATTTGAAGCACATCTCAAGTTACTCGTACTAACCGGTACCAACTAGGAGTTTTTGTCTATTAAGATGTTGACATTTCTCCGGCTCAACAAATGTTGGGATATGGATGAAACCGAGTTCAAAGAACCTGATACAAATGCTTTGGCCGCAATGAATAATTCCTCAGAAGCTCAACGAGACTGATATCTGATAACCAAATGGCTGGTACAAAGTTGCATTGAGGAGTCCATTTTCCCGCGGATCTCAGGAGCTACCAGCGCACATCAAGCTTGGATTTTGCTCGCATCCTCCTAGAAGGGAACATAATAAGTAAAAACATTAAGATTGGAAACCCTTTGACTTCAATTTTAAAGTTTGAAAATGAAGGAAACAAAAACTGTAGATCAGTTTATGACTAGGGTTTCGGGCACTATAACCCAATTTCAAACTTATGGCGAACCTCTAGAAAAAAAAGCTAGTTGTTTAGAAGATTCTAAGGTGTCTCACCAACAAATTAGCTATGGTAGTGATTGCCATAAAATAATCAAAGGATATGTCTCAGTTTACCCTAGAAGAGTTGACTGGATCCCTTCTATGTCATGTAGCTCGACTCAATCAAGAAGAAGAGTCATTGACTAATGCTTTCAGCACCCAATCTTCCCTCAACAGAGTTCGAGGCAAAGGAGGATGAGGTAGAGGAAGAAGAGGTTGAGGGTCTCCTCATATAGAGGGAAAAACCATTCATGAACATTCATATCACTCATAGCACTCTCAAAACTCTCAAGGCCAGAGGGGGAGAGGCAAGAGATGGACCAATAAGTCCAATATTCAATGTAACTATTGCAAGAACTATGGCCACTATGAACAAGAATGTAGAAATAAGCAAGAAGACCAGAACAGTGGAAAGGACAATGTCTTTAAAGAATAAGAAGGCTCATAATAAGTGATGTTCATGTCTTATCAAGAAACTGAAGAACATTGCAACTCAAATCTATGGATGCTAGATAGCGATTGCAGCAATCACATGACATGTAACAAGTCACTTTTCTCCATTTTGGATTCCTCTGTTGTCATGAATATCATGCTAGGAGATGACTTTCTAGTTCCAACAAAAAGAAAAGGTAATGTTCATGTACTTACAAAGAAGAATGAAAAGAAGTTTATTCATGATGTTTTCTATGTGCCACATCTGACTGTAAATTTGATCAGTATAGGTCCATTACTTCAGAACCAATATGATCTTATATTTTATGATGCATATTGTTTTATTTATAATAAACCCCCAGTAAGAGACTCATAGCCAAATTTCAAATGACCAAGAATATAATACTTCCTCTCAGTCTTAGAAGTGCCAACCTTCCACAGTCTATAGTCCATACTGTTTCTAGTCTAGATGAAACATGGTTATGGCACTGTAGATTCGGTCAAATCTCCCTTCAAGAGTATTAATCTCCTGCACAAGCATTCCATGGTCAAGGGGTTTCCATCTATAAATGAACAATCCATCTCATGTGAGGATTGTATCATTGGGAAACATCAAGGAAAAACTTCCCTACTTATACATCTTGAGATAGATCATACAGACCTCTGTAGACGCATGTAAACCCAATCCACAGGAGATAGATTTTATTTTATGACATTTATTGATGATTTTTTGGAGGAAAATATTGGTTTATTTCCTCAAAAATAAATCAGAGACCTTCTCCAGGTTCAAAGAGTTCAAATCCTTCAGTGAGAAGTAGTCTGGAAAGTTCATGAAAGTACTTAGGTCATATGGTGGAGGTGAATATTATTCACATGAGTTTACTGATTTTTGCAAGGAGCATGGCATCTAGAGACACTTCACCACCAAATACACTCCACAATAAAATGGAGTTGTTGAACGAAAGAAGAAGACCATCCTTAACGTGGCTCGTAGCATGATTTCACACAAGAAGCTATCAAATGAGTATTGGGATGAAGCTATTGCATGCTCAGTCTACTTTCTCAACAGATCACCTACGATGAGTGTTCAGGACAAAATTCCTGAAGAAGCATGGAGTGGCACTAAGATTGGTGTTTCACATCTAAGAGTTTTTTGTTCTATTGCATTTGCTCATGAACCTGATGATATTGGAAGAAAGATGGATAAGAAGAGTGAGCGGTGTATTTTCACTGGTTACCATGAAAAACACAAGGCTTACAAGTTGTACAATCCTGTCACCAAGAAGATTGTGGTGAGCAGAGATGTGAAATTCCCTGAAGACAAATGTTGGAGTGATCCTTAAGACATGTACAACAATAAGAAAGTTCATATCTATCATATCTACCTCTTAGACTTCCAAGATTGGAAGTACAATATTAAGAAGAAACACCAAAATATAGTTCATCTTAGAACGAGGAAACTCAAAGTTTGAGAGAGTTATATGAGTAGACTCCTGTTATTGATGAGCAAATTCAATATGCTCTATTTTTCTGTCAGCCCACATGTTTTGATGAAGCAGTAAATGATGCATAGTGGGTGCAAGCAATGAATGAAGAGATTGGTGCTATTGAGAAAAAAAAGACCTGGGATCTTGTTGATATCCCTACAAACAAAAGTAGTATTGGAGTCAAATGGGTTTATAAGACCAAAGTAAATGAAAAAGGAGAACTTGAAAAACACAAGGCAAGGCTGGTTTCCAAATGATATGCACATCAGTATAGTGTCGAATATGATGAAACCTTAGCTCCTATAGCAAGGATGAATACCATCAGAGCTGTGCTTTCCATTGCAACACAAAATCAATGGCATGTTTATCAAATGGACGTGAAATCTTTCTTTCTTAATGGTATTATTTAAGAAGAAGTTTATGTATACCACCCACCTGAATATACTATCAAATTTCATGAACACAAATTTTTTAAGGTGAAAAATACCTTATATGGTCTAAAATAATCTCCATGAGCTTGGTATAGCAGAATTGACTCCTACCTCATCAACCATGGGTTTAGAGAAAGAAACAATGAGTCCACTCTATCTGTAAAAACATACCAGCAAGGAAAAATGTTGAGTGTATTTATTTATGTTGATGACATGATTTACACTGGTAATTTGATGCTTGAAGAATTCAGGACAGTGATTAGAGGAAATTTGGGGTCTAAAATGGGCCTTATAAGAAAACATGCCAAAATAAGTTTTTGTGAGTTGGAATTCAAGAACCAATAGAATTTCAATAAAATAAGTCAACCATAATGGTTGAATTGGCATATTTGTCATTAAAAAAAACTACTTTTTTTGTTCGTATTTTCGACATATCTCATTGTGTTTTTACTCAAATTTCGATCGGGAGAGCTCGTTGGATGCGGAATTTGATTCCGCATCCAAAGAGTACCCACACTCCATACTTTTGACGGACTCCGCTACCCCAAAAACAAGAAATACCTGAAAAAACGTGATGATGACATCATCATCACGTTTTTCAGGTATTTCTTGTTTTTGGGGTAGCAGGGTCCGTCAAAAGTATGCAGTATGGGTACTCGTTGGATGCGGAATCAAATTCCGCATCCAAGGAGCTCTCCCAATCGAAATTTGAGTAAAAACACAGGGAGATATGTCGAAAATACGAACACAAAAAGTAGTTTTTTTCTTTCTTCCTCCAAAATTAATTAATATTATTTTATTATTTTAACCATTATTTTATTATTTTAACTATTATTTTATTATTTTCCTTAGGAGGCCCATTTTAGACCCCAAAATTCCTCTAATTGGCATGAAAAAAGAATTTGAAATGATTGATCTAGAACTGATGAAGTACTTCCTTGGTTTGGAAGTTACTCAAAACGAATAAGGTATTTTAATTTGTCATCATAAGTATGCTAATGATATTTTACAGAGATTCAAAATGGATAAATGTAAACCAGTAGAAAACTCCATTGCTCTAGGCACCAAGTTAACAAAAAATGATGATGGACCAGCAGTAAATGATACACTATATAAATGAATGGTAGGTAGTTTAATTTATTTAACTGTAAACAGACCTGATTTTATGTATGTTGTCAGTATTATTTCTATATTTATGGAGTCTCCCGAAGTTTCTCATTGGAATGTTGGAAAAAGAATTCTGAGATATGTTGTAGGCACACTTAGATATGGCATCTGGTACATTCATACACTAGACAATACTCTCATAGGGTACACTGACATTGATTTTGCAAGAATTTGTTGCACCTAAAAAATCCACCAGTGCCTGATGAACCTTCAGAAAGCATAGCCTGAGATTCATTTGGTGACTTTTTTCCAACCCTAGGATGACCGACGCTATTTTTTAGTTACGACAGAGCATCGTCGGTGTTCTATTGAGTGGAGAAAAATGCACTGGTTATTGTTTTTCTTTTGGCAGCAGGCGTTGTCAGCGCCTTTCCTTCATGATTAAAAAGCATCGGCACTGTTTCACCTTGATTCAAGGGAATTGATCGACCTAAAACATGAAAATTGAATATTCTAGAAGCTTCCTTGTGAAAGCCTTTGTGGAATTGGTTCCTACTAGCTAGGGAGAGGTGGCATTCCCCTTCCTCACATGTTGGGATCACCTCCTATCCATTCTCCAAATGAATATCATGTAACTTGTCCTATAAATGAAGCCTTCATGGAGTGAGTGAGGGGAGGCCAAAGAAATCACCCTTATGCTATTGGACTGAGATCTGGTTTAGAGGCAAGATAGAGTGAGCTTATGTGTGAAGGGATTGTTGTAAGTGTAAAATATTGTACATCTGTTGTAGAGGATAAAGCTAGCAACATCAAGGCTTTATGGTTGTAACTTTATTCTCTTTTATTATTAATACAAAAGTGTTCCCTTTTCACGTATTTAATGTGTGTTAATATCAATTAAATGTTGTTAGACTCCATCACTAACATAGATGATTAGTTTTCCATGATACTCTCATCTCATGTTTTTTTCTTTTGATCCCTTTTGCAGATACTGAAGATTGCAAGAAGGACTTTGGAACAAGGACAAAGAACAGTCAAATATGAGGTATGAGTTTAGTTTTATGTTGATCAAATTGATTATCTAGGTTAGTGATAAAGAAGTCTAACAACATTTAACTGATATTAACACACATTAAATACGTGAAAGGGGAACACTTTTGATTAATAATAAAAGAGAGTAAAGTTACAACCATAAAGCCTTGATGTTGCTAGCTTTATCCTCTACAAGAGATCTACAATCCTTCACACTTACAACAATCCCTTCACACATAAGCTCACTATATCTTTCCTCTAAACAAGATCTCAGTCCAACAACATAAGGGTGCTTTCTTTGGCATCCCCTCACTCACTCCATGAAGGCTCTATTTATAGGCCAAATTACATGAGATTCACTTGGGGAATGGATAGGAGGTGATCCCAATAGAGGAGGAAGGTGAATTCCACCTCTCCCTAGATAGTAGGAACCAATTCCACAGAGGCTTTCACAAGGAAGCTTCTAGAATTTTTTTTCATGTTTTAGGTCGATCGGTGCACTTGACTCAAGGTGAAACAATGTCGGCGCTTTTTACTCACAAAGGAAAGGCGCCGAGGGCACTTGCTGCCAAAAGACAAACATGAACCGATGCATTTTTCTCCACTGGACAAAGCACCGACGACACTTTGTCATAACTGACAAACAACGTCGGTCATCCTAGGGTTGGAAAAAAGTCACCAAAGAAATATTAGGCTATGCTTTCTAAAGGGTCATCAGGCACTAGTGGATTTTTCAGGTGCAACTGAAGTATTGATGATATGAAAAGCACATCCAATTATGCTTTCCATTTGGGTACATATCTGATCTCTTGGGCATCTTAGAAACAACCAATTGTTAGCATGTCTTCTGTAGAAGAAAAATATATAGCAGCCACCACAACAACGTTCCATACAGTTTGGTTAAGAATACTTTTAAAGGATATGGGACACATTGAAAAAGATCCAACTTTTTTTCTGTGATAATAACTCTGCAATATAGTTGTCCAAACATAATGTATGTCATAGAAAAAGAAGATGCATTGACACTCGCTATCATTTCATTCGTGAGTTAGTCAATGATGGACAAATTTCTTTAGAACTTTGTGACTCTAAGGAACACTTAGTTGATATGTTCACCAAACCTTTGGAACAACTGCATTTGAATATGAGAGAGAGCACTTAGGCATTGATAATGGTGAATATGTTCTACCGAGGTGTGTTGAAGAATGTAATCTCCCTGGTCAAATGTATCATTAATTGGTTAGTTAATTGAGAAGTTGATTTGGTCACCTTATCTTGTTTAGTGACCTATAGTATTTTTTGGCCCATAGTATTGTTGTTATGTATTAGTCTATATGCTCCTACTTGAGAAGGCATTTAATATGCTCACTTGATATGCCCACTTGTGTTTTGAGTCTTTTACTTTTTCTACTTTAATTTTTAACAATTTTTTTTATAAAATTTATTAGAAAAATTAAATTCAAAATTTTATGAAGTTCAAATATGTTGAAAATTATAAGCGAAGACTTGCTAGCCACTTGAAATTATAGCCACAAGTACTCTCTCACTCTCACTTAGGATAGGTGTGCAGTCAAGTTATTTTGAAATACATGGAGTACACTATAAGTATTTGCTGCGGGTGGATAAACATTTTCCACTAAGTAAAAAGGGAGTTTTGAAAAAGTTTTAACCATGAAATTTATCATGGCTACCGTGTAAGTGATGAAATAAAAAAGTAATGAAATAAAAAAAACAGTTTCATTTGTTTTTAGCTATTTTAAGTTGTAATGTTTGTTCTATTATATATATATATTTATTTTTGCTAAAATCTAAATTTTCAAGTTTTTAAATTGTATTTTTGAATATATAAATAGATTTAACAATCTTAAATATTTCTATAACACTTAAATTATGTACTTTTCACAACAAATATATATGACTAAGTTTTCTTAAATATTTTCAACTAAAATTTAAACAAAACAAACTCAAAAATAAACCCAAAATAAATAAAACATAAAATATTTAAAATACTCCTTATTTTTATATTATACAATATATTTCCTTATTTTTATATTATAAAATATCTTTAACAATCTCTAAATTTAATAATTTACACCACTGCATATTGATTCTTTGATCAGACAATCTCTAAATTTAATATTTTACACAATTTCATTAGACGACACCAATATTGTTCCATTTATTTTACTTCTTACTTTTAATTATCTTACGAATTCTCCTACTAATTACTTACCTTATTTGACTTCTTGCTTTTAATTATGTTACGAAATATCCTACTTGGTTACCTTACATCACACACCTCTTCACCCAAACAGCTATAGAGTGCACCTCTGGATCCCCTTGAATGCACATTTGATCCCCCTATTTCCCTCACAAATTTCTTCCTCTAGTAGTCTTCCCTATGGAACACAGGTTTCCTAACTGTACAGAACCAGTTCCAGATTTGTAAACTGTTCTGCTACTGCTGGTCTCGGGCGTTAAGGCACAAAGCAATATGCTAACTTTGCTCAATTAATTTAATTTTGTCTCTCACAGAACTCTTGTGTGGGTATTGTGTAAAAGCTATTCCATGTATTCTAATTGCTAGCTGGCCTGTCTTCTAATACCAGTATGACCACTGAGGGTCACTGTACAAAAGCTATGGCGTCTTACACATCTATCGGGCTCCAAGGTATGCTGAATCTGCACTTTCTTTAGTGTCTAGTTCTGATCGGATGGAAATATACACTGACGTATCTGCATGTATATAAATTTTTATAGATATTGCTAGGGTAGTTCAAAGTGGTTTGATGGAAATATTGATGGTCTGCAGTTGCTGGTTCTATAAAACTCTATGGATGTGAAAACACTCGGAAAAGATCAATGTGTTTTTCTTCTTCCATGGATCTGTCTGAACACGATACTCGGGAGGAAGAAGGCCCGGATGAGTTCCTGTCTTTTGGAGAGAAGAAGAGAAGGCTGACATCGGAACAAGTAAAGACTCTAGAAAAAAGTTTTGAAGGGGGAAATAAGCTAGAACTGGAGAGGAAAATACAGTTGGCCAAGGCGCTAGGTCTGCAGCCCAGACAAATAGCTGTGTGGTTTCAGAATAGGCGAGCTAAGTGTAGAACAATGCAGCTGGAGAGAGATTTCGATATGCTCAATCAGGAATACGGCGTTCTGAAGAGCAAATATGACATCCTCCTTCAAGAAAACAGACAATTCAAAGATAAGGTATCAATCAAATCTAATCCTCACATATATTTTTTCAATCTAATCTTCACATATTTTTTTTTTATTTTTTTTTTATGCAAGTGCCCTTTGATTTAGTTCTCCTCACGAGAAACCACAACTTCGGTATTTAAGTAGTCAAAATCATCAAGGGAATTACCCACAATTCAGACTCAGGATATTTAAGTAGTCAAAATCACCAAGGGAATCACCCGGTATCTAAGTAGTCAAAATCACCAAAGTAATCACCAAGGATCTTACCAAGCATGAACGACACCAACCCTTTAGCATGGTTAGATTTAGATATCGCCTCCCACTGGTAGAGAGTTGAGATCTAGAGTTGTGATCTCTAGTATCCTTGCCAAAAAGGAAACCTATCTTAACCATTTTCTCTGCTCAAACTTGAAAATCAAATCTTCACCTATTGAATAAGAACAACAACTTTATCAGAAAGTAAGATTTTGATTTTAGCTTGAGATATTCATACACATTTAATGATTTGGATTGAATATTGTATGCAACATTTGTCTCCCAAACTGATGTGAGATCCAAGTTGTAATAACTCTTTTGCAAATCTCATCAAGGAAATTAACATATAATACTACACCCAAAAGTGCTTCTGGCATTGGCCACTAATTAGCGACTAAATTAGTTTTGGGTATCTGTTCTAGGTGCAGCGGCTGAACAGGGAACTAGAGAAAATACACGACAACAGAAAGGCTCGGGGTTTCAAGATCGAATCCCACCAAAAACTAGCGAATCCAGTATTTAAGCCAACAAATTCTCCCATAGAGTTATCGGTGAAGAAGGAGATTGCTATAAATTGCTCAGATCCATTGCATTATGTTTATCCGATGATCAGTAAGGAAGCTGCGAGTTCTGCTTTTAATATTCACCGGGGAACACTCGAAAGTTCCCCATCGCCGGTTTCCCTAATTAGTGTTGATACTAATTCATCCTCAATATGCCTGGAGGGGTATTCAGTCAGACAACAAGTAACAGGTGGTGGCTTAGAAACGCATCCAGCAGGCCATCTATCGTGCTGCCTGCCAAACGTAGAGGTGGATCAAAGTGGGATTCATCAAGCCGAGGATAATCGCTGTAACTTGTTTTGCAGTTTGGAAGGGCAGAACAGGCTGATGTTGCGGGAATAATATTGGCGTTTAGCCGATGAATGGGGATAAGGTGGTCTGTCTAGGATTTTATGGTGTGTGGTATCTCCATACTCCGTTTCTCAGAAAGGATTATGACCCACGCGCTCTCTACAGTGTGTCTACATCCGCCACAGAAAAACAGCCTAAAAAAAAGCCATCATATTTTCCGACAATGGTAGCGTGTCTTGCCATCATATTTTCCGACAATGGTAGCGTGTCTTGCACTTTTATTCCGGCAGTGTTCAGCGTTTAGTGTTTTTTTTTTTTAAATTCCATAAGACTTTGAGTTATTATGAGCATAAAATCCATATTTTATCTTTGAGATGTTTTCATATGAATTATGAAATTCAGTTTTTTCAATCTTTAATTTGATTTAATTACTTAATTTTATTATTAAAAAGAATGTTAAATTTATAAAATTTTTAATTATAATATTTTTAAAGTTGTAGTCTACATATTTTATATATTTAATCTTTTCCCATTGTATTTTAAGTTTTGTTTTCTTATATTTAATCTTTTCCATTATATTTTAAGTTTTGTTTTATTATATTTAATCTTTTCGAAACCGTATTTTAAGTTTTGTATTTGATTGAAAATCTATATAAAATTTGGAATTACATAATCCAAAGTGTTTAAGAGTGTTGAATTATTTATAAATTCAACTATTCACTTTAATACTTTTAAATTTTGATTTGATCAAAAACTTAATATCTATTAGAAAATCCAAACCAAAACATAACATAAAATACATAGAATACTCCATTTTTAAATACAATTTTATTAAACTATATTATTAAATAAAATATATGATAATATACCATTTTTTATCGTTTATAAACATAAAAACCCATATAAATATCAAATTTTTTAATTAAGTTAAAATATTGATTAAGAGTAATTCTTTTGTATTTATAAAATAAAAATTAAATTGTTTCATTGAATTTGAATAATAAATCACAATTATGATCACTCACTTAGGATTGGTTGGAGAACAAAGTATTTGGTATTTTCTTGTCTTATATATATAGAAAGTCTATTTGGAGGAAATTTTAATAAACATAGAAGGCATTTTAATTAGTAATAATAAAAGACTAAAAGTAATGTACCTCTAACCCGATAACTTTAGATGGCGTTTGCAAATATATAGCATGTTTAGTGAAGTGCCTGGGAAGGTATAACATTTAAATAAACATGGAGAAAAGACAATCTAAACTTAGGGAAAATGTTTATAATAAATTTGTATTATAAATAAGATTGTAAATTTTTTTTTTTTTAAATAGGTTGGAGAAAATGGACATGAGATCAAAAGGTATCTTTAAAATATTTATATTGTCAATTTGTGAATATATATAATCTTTAATCTTTAGATAACCATAGGGATGAAAAATAATCTAAACTTCAAACAAAGTTAGGGGAAATGCATGATAATAGAAAATCAATGTCAATAAAAGCAACAGTCAATCCAAGAAGTAGATGTTAATAATTTAGAAAAAGCATAATATGAAGAACAAGATTAAAGAATTAGAAGATAAACTAAAGAAGATTTTTTCCCTTTGTTTCAAAGAGGAGAATAGAGAGAACAAGGTTTCACAAACCTATAAAATTCAAAAAATAAAAAATAAAAAATAATTCCTTTATTCTATTATTCAATTATGTTGTCGTAACTCGTAATTGTTGGTTGCAACGTGAAATAATTTGTTGTCAAGTAAAACTGCGTGTAAAACATAACATCTATCAATTTTATGTTTGATTGTTATCAGAAATTTTACACCTTTTGCAAACAAGAGCTGTTCCTCTACCTTGTAAAACACAAGTGTATAACAAAAGAGCACAGCAACATATCCTTCCCCTAGATAATCAATTTGAACAACATGAAACCAAAATCATATCTCGGACCTAAGTCCTTTTGTCCTTGTTCCAAAAGTCCTTGCATTGTTCAATTCCTGCAAAATAGATCAAAAGACAAAAACACAAAGTGAGAGCATCATGACAAATCAATTACCTATGTCCATGATCAAGGAGTCTAACAATATTTAACTGCAATTAGAACACATTAAATATAAGAAAGGGGAACACTTTTGTATTAATAATGAGAGAGTAAAGTACAACCAAGCCTTGATGTTGATGACTTTATCCTCTACAACAGATCTACAATCCTCCACACCTACAACAATCTCTTCACATACAAGTTCACTCTATCTTTCCTCTAACTCAGATGTCAATCCAACAAGATAAGGGTGCTTTCTTTGGCCTCCCTCACTCACTCCATGAAGGCTTCATTGATAGGCCATATTTCAGGAGATTCACTTAGGAAGTGGATAGGAGGTGATCCCAATAGGTGAGGAAGACATATGCCACCTCTCCCTAGCTAGTAGGAACTGCCTCCATGAAATTTTTCACAAGGAATCTTCTAGAACTTTCTTTTTCATATTTTTGGTTGATCGACGCACTTGGTTTCAGGTGAAAGAGCGCCGACACTTTTTGCTCAACTAGGAGAAGCACCAATGACGCCTACTACCAAAAGACAAAGAGGATTTGATGCCTTTTACTCCACTGGACAGAGCATTGTCAGTGCTCTGTCAAAAATGGGAAAAAGCGTCAGCCTTCCTAGATATGGAAACAATTTTCCAAGGAACCTGAGGCTAAGCTTTCTGAAAAGCAAACATGAAACTGTGGAATTTTCAGGTGCAATAGAATGCCCCCCAAATTATGAGGCTAGAAGGAAGTGATATGTGAAATAGTTTGCAAGATATCAATCTGGTATAGAGGCAATGCGAGATGAGTTCATAACTTCCATAGGACCAGTAACTGACTTATCCAACTTAATAATGGTTGCAAACCGATACATTGCAGATCCATGATGATGACCATGCCATGGCTACTAAAAATACCTTGTAGATCCATGAACAATTGATGTAGGAGGAGGAACATGGCTACAAAACATACAAGGTAGATCCATGTTACCCGACCTCAAATACTAAACACAACCACCAAACATACAATGTGGATACGTGTAAAGACTCTACTTAATCTCCAAACACAACCTGAGGATAGGTAGCCATAGTGATGAAGCCTAATCGCTCAAGGTATTCATTCCAATCCTAATTGATACGCTCCTAACCATGTGAATAGATGTTTTGATGTTGAACATGGCAGAAACCAATTGATTACCAGTCATTGATGTATACTGTTAATAAGTGCGAGGTAATCATCGTTAATGTCAATGATCCCTAAGGTATCTCAGTACATTTTTCCATGTGTCAATAGATGTTTTGAATTCAAACACTTGATAGAATCTTTCAATCAGATTCATTGATGAAAACCTACTGTTGAAAGCGAGGAAGCTGGCCATTGAGGCATGTAGGCTTCAAGGTACTTGACTAGGTTTCTAGGCCTAATTCCCAGATGATGAGATGGATTTGTCGGGAATAGACTCGTCAAAGGAGGGCATGATGATTCCCCCATGAGTGAAACGAAACATTGAACAAGAGTTGATTTGAAGTGATGAAACTGACTCAGACATGACTGACTTTATGAATAGGTAGATTTACTGATAAGTTATTTTTTTGGAAGAGACATCCTTTGAACAATAGCCTTGTCAATCTACCAATTTTCTATCATGTAAATACAATTATAGCCATAGAGAGCTCATGTTTAGATGGAATTCCCTACATTTCATTGTATTTTATTTATGGAGACAATATGTGAAAAAACACTTGATTTTCGCTAAGAACAAACTACAACAAAGATATATTATTCATTCATGGGAAAAATGTATTAAGAAAATTTTAAACACCTTTAAAAATATTGAAACAATTCATTGACAAAAATTTGAGTCCTAATGAGATATTTCATATCCATTGTGCTAAATATCCTCTACCTTAATTGACCATTTTGTATACAATCAATTTCTACATTTAACTTTACTTAACATTACATAAAACTCTATTCAACATAAATATTAAGTATTTTAAAAACAAGAGCATAAAACAAATATCAAAAACATTATATTTGACATTCTCTCTCTCTCTCTCTCTCTCTCTCTCTCTCTCTCTCTCTCTCTCTCTCTCTCTATATATATATATATATATATATATATATATATATATATATATATATAAAGAAAATAGGTGACTAATATTCAAAAAAATAGTAATTAAGGCTTCGGTATAACGCATTAATTGAGGCCATAGTTGATGCTTATAAGTCGTTCTAGTGGAGCATGGTTATAATAGCAGTCCGAGCCAAAATATTTTATATTCATGCTTGTACTCTAGGAATAGATTGTCGAGAGGATTCGATGAGGAATCCAATAAGGAACAACCTTGTGTGAGATATATGAGGAAATGTTGGGAAGATAGGTCTCTATAGGTGGCCTCCAATATATGAGGAAGAAGCTATATATATGAATCCCATTAGAGGAAATTTCAACTCAAAATGGGCTTCCTAAGGAAAATAATAAAATAATAGTTATAATAATAAAATAATATTTATTAATTCTGGAGGAAGAAAAGAAAAAAGCTACTTTTTTTTTCTTCGTATTTTTGACATATCTCCTCATGTTTTTACTCACATTTTGATCAAGAGATCTTGTTGGATGCAAAATTAAATCCTGCATCCAACTAGTACCCACTCCGCATACTTTTGACCCCAAAAACAAGAAATACATGAAAAATGTGATGATGACATCATCATCACGTTTTTCATGTATTTATTGTTTTTGGGGTAGAGGGGTCCGTCAAAAGTATGTGGAGTCGGTACTCGTTGGATGCGGGATTTAATTCCGCATCCAACGAGCTCTCCCGATCGAAATGTGAGTAAAAACACAGGGAGATATGTCAAAATTACGAACAAAAAAAGTAGTTGTTTTTATGATACCTATCCCCAAATTTATATTAAAAAAATGTTCAAGACCTATACAGTATTTTTAATTTAAAGCAATTTCATTGGCTAACACGTGATGACATGGAATTTGAATTAGGGTTTAAAGGCCCATTTTGAGTTGAAATTTCCTCTAATGATCCAATTATTTGAATTTTATTCCTCACCCCACCCAAACAAAATAACCCCCAATATTTATATTACTATGTCAAATTAAAAACCCCCATTGACCCCTTAATATGAGGCAATATAGTTTTGAGGTTTTTAGGAGTATTCAAACCCACAATATGAATGGACATGATATGATATTGCCTCCCTGGTGAACTCTGAGTGTAGCTATACAAGTTGTGGTGTCTATTTTATACAGCATAAAAAAAAGGAGATCTCTAGCTAGTCATACAAGCATGGCTACTACTAGCACAAGAAATTTGAAGCAGATCTCAAGTTATCCGTACTGATAAATACCAACTATGATTTTTGGTCTATTAAGATGACGACGTTTCTCCAGCTCAGCAAATGTTGGGATATGTTTGAAATTGAGTTCAAAGAACCTGATACAAATTCTCTGGACGCAATGAATAATGGCTTAGAAGCTCGCTAAGACTAATATCTGACAACCAAATGGCTAGTCCAAAGTTGCATTGAGGATTCCATTTTCTCG
The DNA here is from genome assembly GCA_001517045.1 of Pseudotsuga menziesii. Taxonomy (NCBI): domain Eukaryota; kingdom Viridiplantae; phylum Streptophyta; class Pinopsida; order Pinales; family Pinaceae; genus Pseudotsuga; species Pseudotsuga menziesii. Next base: position 515,362 of record LPNX010906275.1, on the reverse strand, counting down.
CGGATCTCAGGAGATACCAGCGCACATTAAACTTGGAATCTGCTCCCATCTTCCTTCAATGGAACAGAATGAGTAAAAATGGTAAGATGTCAAACCCTTAGACATCAGTTTGAAAGTTTGAAAATGAAGGAAACAAAAACCATAGATCATTTTATGACTAGGGTTTCAGGCATTGTAACCCAATTTCAAACCTATGGTGAACCTTTAGAACAAAAGGTAGTTTTTTAGAATATTCTAAGGTGTCTCACAAACAAATTAGCTATTGTAATGACTTCCATAGAAGAAGCAAATGATCTGTCTCAGTTCAACCTAGAAGAGTTGACTAGATCCCTTCTATGACATGAAGCTCGACTCAATCAAGAAGGTGATTCGGTGACTAAGGAAGCTACAAGTTCTGCTTTTAATATTCACGAGGCAACACTTGAAATTTCCCCATCATTGGTTTCCATAATTAGTGGTGATACAAATTCCTCCTCAATATGCCTGGAGGGGTATTCAATCAGACAACAAGTAGCAGGTGGGGGCTTAGAAACACATCCACCAAGCCTGCATCTATCACACTACGTGTCAAAAGTAGAGGTGGATCAGAGTGGGATTCATCAAGCTGAGGATATTTGCTGTAACATTTTTTGAAGTTTGGTAGGGCAGGGCAGATTGATGGCGCAAGAATAATATTGGCGTGTAGCTGATGAATGGGGATAAGATGGTGTATTTAGGGTTTTATGGGGTGTGGTACCTCCATACTCTGTTCCTTAGGAAGGAGTATGACCCACATGTTCTCTAAAGTTTGTGTGCATCTACCACAGAAAAATAGCCCCCCAAAAAGCATATTTTTGTAGAAGGGTAGCATTCTTGCAATTTTATTCCGAGAGTGTTCAACGTTTAGTCTTTTTTTATTTTGTTTTAATTCTAGAAGACTTTGAGCTACTATGACCATAAAATCCATATTTTCAACTTTGATATTTTTTGAGATCTTTCATATAAATTATGAAATTCATTTTTCCATTATTTAATTACTTAATTTTATTATTAATTAAATTCATTTAATTTTTAAAATTTAAAATTTTATTATTATTTTTTTGGTAAGAAAGCACCCACATAATTATGAACCATGACCTTATGGAAGTACACCCATTCAGGATGAACTAAAATTTTATTATTAATTAAATGTTTAAATTTAAAAAAAAATTAATTATAATATTTTTAAAGATGTAATCTAAATATTCTATATTTTTAATCTTTTTGGATTATATTTTAAGTTTTGTTTTTTTAGGAGTTTGATTGAAAATCTATACAAAATTTGGAATTATATAGTTGCATAATTTAGACTGTTTGAGGGTGCTAAATTCATTTATAAATTCAAAAACACAATTTGAATAGTTTCAAATTTTGATTTTACCAATTTCGAGTGTTTGAGGGTGCTAAATTTATTTATAAATTCAAAAACGCAATTTAAATACTTCCAAATTTTGATTTTACCAAAACTTAGTGTTTATTATAAAATCCAAAAAAAAACATAGAATAAATAAACTGCTCCATTTTTAAGTACAATTTTATTAAACTATATTACTGAATAAAGTATATTACAATATACCATTTTCTTATCATTTATAAATGGTGAAAACCCATCATAAAATTGAGTTACAAAATTGATTAAGAGTAATGCTTCTATATTTGTAAAAGAATTTAAATTGTTTCATTGAGTTTGAATAATAAATTTCACAATTATGACCACTAGTTTGGAGAACAAAGTGTTTAGTATTTTCTTGTGTTTTATATATGGAAAGTGTGTTTGGAGGAAATTTTAATAAACATATAATGTATTTTAATTACTCATATTAAGAGATTGAAAATAATGTACCTCTCACATGGTAACATTAGATGATGTTTGTAAATCGGGTAATATTAGATGGTGTTTGCAAATATATAACATCTTTAGATAAATGTTTGGGAATATATAACACTTTAAATAAAAATAGAGGAAAGAAACTAAACTTGAAATAGAGTTAGGGACAATTATTGATAATAAATTTGCATTAAAAATAAGATTCTAAAATAATTTTATTTGAAAATAGGTTGGAGGAAATGGACATGAGATCACAAGGTAGCCATAAAACCTTTCTTCTCCTAATTTGTGAATATATATAATATTTAATCTTTAGATAACCATATGGACGAAAAATAATCTAAACTTCAAACAAAGTTAGGGGAAGTTCATGATAATAGAAAATCAAAGCCAATAAAAGAAAAATCAATCCAAGAACTAGATGTTAATTATTTAGAAAATCATAATATGAAGAACAAGATTAAAGAATTAGAAAATAAACTAAAGAAGAGTTTGTCCCTTTTGTTCCAAAGAGGAGAATAGAAAGAACAAGGTGTCACAAACTTATAAAATCCGAAATAAAAAAATAAAAAAAATTCCTTTATTCTATTATTCAATTATGTTGTCGTAGCTAGTAATTGTTAGTCGTAGTGTGAAATAATTTGTCGTCAAGTAAAAATGAATGTAAAGAATAACATGTATCAATTTTATGTTTGATGGACAGGTTAATCCATAAGTGGTGTTGTAGAAAGGGTGATGGCAACCTTATATCTACTCATCAAGGTGATATTTTCACCCCTTTTGTACTTATTTAAGTTTAGTTTGCTAGGGACCTAAGCCTAACAACTATGTCTTAGTCCTAGCATACCCTCCACTACAAGTTGGAAAGAGTACTAAAAGTTATAACAAAGGTTTAACATATAATAAAGGCTTAGCGTGAGATATGGTTGGAGGTTTGAATAAGGTTAATGGTTTGGATTAAAGTTATTTGGACTATAGTGATAAACACCATATTCATGAACCTAGCCACAACTTTGCACATGTATGTTTATTTTTTTATCACATGGTTTATGCCATAACATTGGTGGTAGATACAAGGGTGCCAATGCATGCAATTAAGTTTTTAACTATGGAAATCAAAATTGGCTTGGTTGCGAGTTGACAACGTAGCTAGGTGCATTGAATGGAAATTTTAAAGCATGCAAGGGTGGTCTGAGAGGGATCTCACCCCTCCACTTGTCGTGATCTTCTGCAAGAGTTTTTCCAAGGGTTTTTAATGTGATTTTACGTTGTCTGAGGGTTTTTGTTTTCATGGTAGTTTTGGTATGTAATTGTTTGATGGAGAGGGCTCGACCATTCACGGATGTGCTCCACATTCTTTCCCAATCCTTTGTATGTAGTCTGTTAATGAAAACTTCTTCTGCTGCTTCTGAGGTTTTCTTGAAGGTTTTTATTGGTGGTATGGCCTCCATTACGGCCTCGGCCTTTCCTATTTGCTACGTTGAGAAAGGAAACAAAACTTGCTTCGAGCTTACCAAGCCTTTAAAAAGGTAACGAGTACTTCCCAGTTTGCTTTTACTCGGCTTAATTTTATTTTTAGATTAATGGTGTATGCAATATTTAATTTGGGGTTTCTCAGGTTCATTATGCCAGAAGAGGAGAAATAAGGGCGTACAGGAGGAGCCAACCCTTGGCCCTCTTTGCATTCATTTTCTAGTAAGTTTCAAGTTGTATATTGCCAGGACTGTTAAGTTTGAATTCCAAGAAGAATATAACACTTTTCAGTTATGGTGCAGGTGACTAGAGAAGCTTTCGATGATCCTAACATCGAGCTTCAAGTCAGGATTCGTTTGGACAGGTACTAAGGGTTTCTACCTTGTCATGCCTTTTTTACAACAATTTTGTTAAAGCTACATATTATAGTGTTAAACCATGCATAATGTGGAATCCAGGTTGAAATCTTGGTCATCGAGAGTAGCGATAGGGTCACCTCCTCTGATGCCTCCTTCTTCTTTTCCAAAGGTGATGAAAAAGTTTCCCTTAATCCATTTTAAATCAAACACATGCAATCTTAACTTAGAAAGCACACTAACAATTCTTAGATTGTTTGATGTTTATGTAATACTTGGCATGGTTATGCTCAGTCTGCACCAATGGATCCGTCAACAACCAAAGGGTAAGGTTCATTTTAAAGTGTGTTACAGTGGTTTCCCACTGTGTTCGCAGACCACTTAAGGATAGGGCTTTCACCAGTGTTTGCAAAGATAAGTTGATTTTTTTTATTGATAGACTTATGGGTCTGTACTAGTTGTATAAATGGTTGCACAACTTCTCTTTATATTGTGTTTTCATGCCATCCATTCGGATTTACATGCCATTGATTCTTTACATGGTGGATGCCATTTTAATGGGATTAAAACCACACATTGTTTATCAGATGGGACTTATTGATGAAATTCGAAATATGTTATCTTTGTGATTTGATTGTGTTGAAAATTTCTTTTGGATAGAGCCATGTGTCATATGGTATGGATACCTATTATTAGAGACTGTGTGTTTAAATTTAATGACTAAATTAGATTTACTCTTTAGTTATCTAGATTTGATTATTGTATTTATGATATGGATCTGTGAGCGGTTATGTATTGATTTGTTTATAACAAGTCTAAACTCAATTTAGTTCAGAATGGGTATGGTTACCCATCCAACATCAGTTGTGTAACTGTTTTTTATTTAACTTAGTATTCAGATCTGTGAGCTGGACATATACTTTATTTGTAGAGGAATAATGATTACTGTTGTGACAATTGTCAATCTAGATCTGCGATTTTGGTTAGGATGAAAAAGCCATTCATCTTTACTCTGTATACTTAGGGTAGTTTATGTGATTTAGATGTGTGGTTTGGATGAAAATCCTTTTGGATCTACTTCGATTTCTTTCTGGGTTAATGAATTTGAGGTTTAATAAAAAAATTCCTTCTGTAATGTCATTGTTTAGCTAGTAACTTCCTTCTGAAAGATAATTGATGTTTAACTTATAATAATGGAATTTAGCCATAACTGTAGCTATTTTGAAAGCATATTTTGTAACTAGGAATAAAGTATAAGGTTAATACAATTTTAAAAATAGAGATAAGCTCTGTATGAGAAACATCGGATTCTAGGGAATATGTCTAGTTGAAAGATACATTTAAAATATTTTAAGAGAACATATGCAACATAATTTAAAATATGTAATCAGATCTATAATACATTCATTTAGAATCCTAATTAGGCTAACATTATATCCACTATAATTCGGGTATGGAAGCCCAAACAGAGATTAATGGTAAATATAATAAGATAATAGAACTTTGATTCCTCTACTAATAAAGAACATTTTACATTAAATCATAAGATGAAATAAGAAAGGAAATAGGAATAGATGCATAGTATCATTTACTGTAAAAAATTAATTACGATCCATATCTATACTCGAATTATAATTTAACAATACTTAAACATATAAGAAATAAAATACTGAACCTAACACCAATGTCAGGAAAACATAACTGAATTTGTTGTTCCTCCAAACCAACTCCTAGAGTAGCCAAGTATTACTTGCTCTAGAACCCTTGAGCTTGTTTGTTGACCCATAAGGACAAAATCCTACCAATCCGCTATCTCTTGCATTAACAGATCAATTCTCTGTCCATCACTAGCCTCTCACTTGCTTAATAGACATACTATTATATAGTATTTCCACTAGGACTTGGTCATTTATGAGCCTCCTTCTCTTTAGCACTCCACAAGGAGTATTGAATTGATTTTGGGGAAGATTCTTCCTACATTACTTGAGTTCTCACTCAGTATATTTCACCACCTGTCTTTTCCCCTTGTGGGTCAACAAACACTTTTTCAACATCTACTTCAGTTCTGATTCCTCTCAGCATCTTGAATTATTAAATAAAAATAATTCATTACATTCATTTTGACTTTCTTGTCATTAAAAAAAATATATCCAAAGAATAATAATTTACATTTATTTGGTATATTACATACACCTCCCCTTAAAGGATAACAACGTCCTCAATGTTATTATTATTATTTCTTTATTCTTCCATTAATTTTCTCTTGAAATAATATTGGATATGCCTCCCGCATATTACTCTCCAATTCCCACTTGGATTCCTCTTGACTAAGGTGCTTCCATTGCAGCTTGACTTGTCTGATGGCATGATTCCGAAGTAAAAGTTCTCTCCTGTCAAGAATACACTTTGGTTCACCAGAAAATCCGATTCAGGTTCCACCTTTATAACATTCCATTCAATCACATGAGTAGCATCATAGACGTATTTATTCAAAATGGAAACATGAAAAACATTATGTACTTTAATTGTAGGTGGTAATGTTAATTGATATGCTATCGATCCAAATTTTTCCAAAATTTCAAATGGACCACAATACCTATGTGCCAATTTTGAGTATCTTCCTAGTCTTAGGGATATTTTCTTGGGTTTTACCTTTATGTATACATGCTTTCCTACCTCGAACTCTCAAGGAGTTATTTTCAATTCGGCATAAATCTTTTTCTGGCGTTGGGAGGCCTTCAAATTTTCTTGTACCTGTTTCACTATTAGTTCCATATCTTTCAATAATGTAGGAACTAACATTAACTTGTCAACGGGACTGCTCGAAGAAGTTGGAGTGTTGCATTTTTGTTCATACAAATTTTCAAATGGGATCATTCCATTCGACACTTGGAAATGATTGTTATAATAAAATTATACTAAGTGTAACTAATATTTGCACTTATCGGGTTTATCCATTACATACATTCTAATAATTTCTTCTAGAATTTGATTTACTCTTTCGGTTTGTCCATCCGTTTGAGTATGATATGCAGTGCTGAAATTTAATTGTGTTCCTATTCCTTTGAATAAGGATTTCCAAAATATACCTGTAAATTTGGTATATATAATATACCTTTATTTACTAATCACCCTCTTTCATTCAGACTAATATTTGTTTTTAATTAATTTCTTTCATTTTCTGCAGTCTTTTCTTTTAGGGTTTGATACTCCTTATCAAAAATTTCTTCATTTAATATTTTGTTTTCTAAATCCGACGCATAGTTGTTGCTTGCATATAGTAAGTTTGTGTGACGACTTAAAGCGTATGCAACACTATTATCTTTCCATTTTATATGTTTTATTTTGAAATCATATTGGATTTAGAAGGACAACCACCTAGCTTGTCTAGCATTAAGATTTTGTTGGTCAAAAAAGTACTTTAGACTTATGTTATTCGACATCAGTAAGAATATTCTTTTGATAAGATAGTGTCACCACATTTTTACCGCATGTGTGATGACAACAAGTTCTAATCCATGAGAACAATAATTATTCCCATGTTCTTTTAACTTTCTAGACTTGTAGGCCATGACATACTTTTCTTGAATTAGTACCCCACCTAATCCTTCTTTACATGCATCGGTGCATACGCTGAAATATTTAAAAGGATCATCAATTTTTACTATAGAAGTTGTGGTTAACATGTGTTTTAGTTTATTTAAACTTTCAGTACATTTTTCACTTCAATCGAATTTATTACCTTTCTTTTGTAATGATGTTATGGGATAGGCTATCTTAAAAAACCCTTCAATGAATATTCGGTCATAGCCAGTAATCCCCATGAAGGATATTATGTCGGTTACATTATTTAGAACAAGCCATTCACTGATAGCCTTAATCTTATCAGGGTTGACTAATATTCCATATTTAGACACCACATGTCCTAGATACTAGATTCTATCTTTAAAGAAGTTGTACTTTCTAAACTTAGAAAACATTTGTTGTTCTCTTAACACTTGTAAAATTATTCTTAGATGTTATTCGTGTTCTTGTTTATTCTTGGAGTAATTAAATTGGGTCGATGATTACGACTACGAATTTATATAAGTAATTACTCAAAATAGTATTCATTAAGCACATAAGAGCAACATGTGTGTTTGTTAAGACAAAGGGAACTACAACAAACTTGTAATGACCGTATCTGGTTTCTGAAAGAAGTTTTAAGATGTCTTTGTCCTTGATTCACACCTAATGGTATCTGGATCTTAAATCTATTTTGGAGAAGATGGATTCCCCTTGGAACTGGTCGAATAGATCGTCTATCTAGGGAAAAGGATATTGATTTTTGATAGTCATCTTGTTTAATTATCGATAATCTATACATTGTCTTAAACTGCCATCTTTTTTTATTACAAATAAGACTTGGGGTGTTCCACAAGGAGAAACACTAGGTCAAATGTACTTTTTATCAATTAGTTCCTGCAATTGTGATTTAAGTTCAGTAAGCTCTATTATATTCATCCGATAGGGATCTTTCGATGTTGGTACCGGCTCCGGTACTAGATAAATTGTAAAGTCTATTTCCCTCTTCGGTGGTAGTCCGGGAACTTCTTCTGGAAATATTTCTTTAAAATATTTTAAAATTGGTATATCCTCAATTTTAAGTTGATTATATTTATTATTATCATCCAATACATCAACTACAAAAACTTTGCATCCCTTACGTACAAGCCTTTTCATCTGTAAGGCATAGATTTCTCTTATGGTAACTTTTCTGGGAACTCCTTTTACACTAATTATATTACCATTATCATCTAAGCATGTGAAAGTTTTATCATAGTAGTTTAACATAACTCCATGTTTCTCTAACCAGTCCATTCCTATTAGAAAATCATAAGACCCTAATGGTAAGATATTTAAGTTAACATGTGTATTCAATTCATTCATCATAATTTCGTAGTTTTTCACGTAACTAATGAATTTTCGTTTTGTGCATGTGGCTAGTTGTTCCATCCATCATTTCTCAAACTTATATTGCTATAATTTACATAATTATAAAATCCTAGGTGATACATAACTTAAAATTGCACCTGGGATCAACTAGTATAGAAATCGATTCATCTTTTATCATACCTTTGATTTTGACCATTGAAGTTTGATGGTATGATTGTTGATTCTCCAATGCTGCACTAATTATTGGCATGCTTATCGCCATATCCCCAACTGTAGTAGCTTCTTGGATTAAGTGAACATTATTAAAAATTTTCTTTCTTATGGAGCAGTCTTTAAAGTAATGTGGCTCATCACATTCCAACATTTTAGTGGTTCCCTCTATGCAGTATTTTTATTAAAGGGAGTGGGTGGTTCTCTTTATTTTGCTGCAGGATTTAGGGGCTTAAATATTTTATAGTTATTCCCTTGATATCCCGATAGTTATTTCCAGTGTTCTTATAGAACTTAGTATTTTTCTTTTGTTATCAAAGTTCTCCCGTCTTTTAGTTTTCCAGTTAGGTATATTTTCCCTTTTATTCTTTTTATGATGATAACATAAGTTTTCCTTTCTCATTTCCTCTTCCATAGTTTTCCAATTGTTGTACTTAATCATCTCTTTAAACATAAGATGTAAAAAACCGAGAAAGCGTTGTATTTTTTGTTTTTCATCAATTATATAAGGCACATGGTGAATTCAACTTAATACTTTACTATAAAGTTGTTTCATGGTCATATCACCTAATATTTTTTCTATTATCAGTAAGCAGGTAAACATTCTATTAATATACAAAATGGTGTTACAAGCAGCTCTGGTCTGCTAGGAGAACCAGACTAAACTAGGATGACAACTACGGGGATGAAACAAGTTGTCCCCAAATTCCTTAAAGGGTTTACATATTTCTATCAAACAAAGCCAAAACGCACCTGATACATTCCTCCGGCTATAGCCGACTAGTAGGTCTACAATCGGAGCCAAAATTCAACCAAAAACCAAAACCCATTCCAGTTACATCATAACATAGATAACTAGGCCACTTCTACTAACAACATGACTAAAATAGAAAACTAAGCCGACCCTAATATTGAAATCCAGGAAAATCATCACCCAATGGGCATGTTTCAATCGAATAGGTTCTCCTCTTGCTAAAGAGGTGGATCGTGTGCAACAGTATTGGCACGATATTTTGCAGGAGTGTTGGAAGGATCCCTGAGACTATCAAGCACCTCCATTGCGATCTAGTCCAGAAGGCAGAAGCCTGCTGCACTCTCCTATTGTACCCTCCCGATGAGGGACAGTGCCTCCCTAATGCCATGAGGGATCTGCACTTGGGCCTGGGTATCATGGGCCAATAGGATTCAAACAGTCCAGAAAGGATTTAACACCAATGGGTGGCTCTGGAGAGTCTCGTACTCCCGAAGCAGATCTAGCTCCTTCATGACAATATAGGCTTTAACGGCCATCGGGGTCTCAGCCATATATTGGTCTCCCTAATCGAAAGAGAGTGGATTTGGCTCTTCCTTGCTGGTGGGGAGATCAACCATTATGCTCGGAATCTCCTTACTACTTCCCTCCCCTCTACCACTTCCCCTCTGGTGGCTTCAGACTCTCCAATGGTGAGACTTGATAACAAAATACAGGATATCGATTTGAACAAAAAGAAATAGAAACCGAACCATATGAGTGTCCTTGCAATCCCTCCAGGGTCAATTTATAGGAAGAATTCCTTTCCTTCCCCAAACTGGATCGAATGGCGAGCTCATACCTGTCACCCTAACCTCCTTCCTTATCTGCCATCCATTGTACTCTTCCATATATTTCATCCTTTACGAAAGATCAACATCCTTGTCATTCATTGATTTCCCTTTGATAAGAAAATATCTAGAAATTCCTATCCTTACACTAAATGACATGGGATTCATACCAAAAGGCCTGCAGGGCCACCTCCTCTTAATATCTTCGCACAGATCAACCATCAAATTATTCCTTCACATTAATAGGCTCCTTCTTCTCTTCAAGACCATTCTGTCTTGCGAGCAAGTCTTCTGCATTGGCCACATGCATCGTACAGCTACCACGTGTCTAGACGTATGGTTCATGATCCCCATCTGGGGATTGGGACATCTCATAGCCTTCCAAATCCTCCATCGATATGATGAGGGGACCGCTGCTTAGAGTGGAAATGACAGGTAACATGTTTTGCGGAGGGTTGGAACAATAGTTTTCCACCAACTGCTGTGGGATGAGCTATGACTGGGGGTTATTCGCATCGATCGAACCCTCCAGATCCGCCTGTGCCAAATTTTTGTAGCCTTCCCATATTAGACTGTTTCTATCATCGTTGAGATCTTCTACATGGAAAGAGATACGATTATCCACTCCTTCATTTTCCAATGCATCTGCCAGTTTGTTTCCATATCTTCTTACATTGGAGAATAGGATGGTTGAAGGACCTACTAGAATCAACTCAAGTTCTGAGAGGAGACCTTCCCATCTACAATTATTTGACACCTGGGAGGTGGTGGTGCCATGATGGATCCTGCGAACGATGTTGATAATTACCTACGAGTCTCCTTCCACCACCAGTGGGGTCTTCTCCTTTTGCAAGGCCTAAGAAATACCATTAATTAGGCCCTCCAGTTCCACCATGTTATTAGTGTCACATGCCCCAATTTTGCAAAAAAAATATTATTTTATTTGATTTTATTTAAAGACAATAAGTTAAATTTTATGCTAAGTTGTAATTGATGACTCATCAAAGTCAAGGATATTTAATGTAATTTTGAATATTTTAATTATAAATAAATAAAGGTGGAGACAATAGCTTAGGAGAGCTGTTAAAAGAGTGTTTACTGGTCAAATTGGTGGAGGAGACTAGGTGGAGAGCAAACAGACATGTGGCAGCATCCTCAAACAACTTCCAACTGTTACAGGTGGAAACCTGCCTACATTTGGGGTCATGATCCCCCAAGAAAGTGGGATTAGAGTAGGTGGCTGAATTAATGACAACTGACCCAAAAGACCTAGGAAATATTTATAAAAATTCCCATTGAAGAGAGCCGAGGCTGCTCATTTCTAGAGAAGTGATCATTTAGGTGAATGTACTTTAGAGAAATTCAATGGCAAGGAAATTTGTGGAAAGAGTTTGTGGGGTTAACTGCTAAGTGATATAGTGCAAATTTTTAGTTGAAGAATCTTACTGCTGAGTGCAGAGTGTTTTCTGAGTCATTGGACTAGTCTATTGTTTGCGTGATCCACCATTTCTTAGCCAAGAAGACTAGGAACAGGCTCAGGGGTCGTGAGGAAGTGTTGTTTGAGCGCTCTCTAGGAGTTTGGTAGGGAGTAATGGCCTCCTAACGCTGTTGTTGTCCATCTTAATCAGGTTCTACATTCTTTGGTTTTACTGTGTTAGATGGTTAAAAGTGAATCTGATTGTTATCGGAATGTTAAATATTTAGTTGTAAAATGTTAGAGTTAGTAATCTTTTAGATTTTTGAAGGAATGAATCTGAATAGATGAAAAATAATTATAATCTATGTTTTTCCACGTCTAGAAGGACCAGACCGTACTTCAGCACAAACATAGTATTTAAAAGTAGATGAAGGAAATGCTAAGAGACTGGAATGATTAGATATGTTATGCATTTTATAATAGCAAGTAATTTTTCAGTATGTAGGTTATCATAAAAAAAAAACAATAATCTGATTATCTATGTTATTGTTCTACAAACTGATGTATGTAAATATATTAGAAAAAGCAGTAGCTTAGTACAGATAAAAGGATTATTATTATGTTAAGAAAATAACTTAGTAAATAAATGAAGTATTCTTTTTTATTCAAGTTAAAATATGCATGAGGATAAACTGTGTTATGTTATCAATATATTATTTTGTGTTTTAACTACTTGCAAATGCAGTAGAAAAGAAACAGGTAAACTACTTTAGTACCTTCAGTTAAACAGAGAAATGAACTATAATTACTTAGTTCATTTACTTATAGTGTTAACTAAACTAAGACAACAGTTACTATAAACAAGAAGGGTTTTATGATAAGTATTTTTAAATTATCAAGAACAGACTAGTTGCCGAATTGATGTTTACAATTAACTCTAATAAAATTCTTGCTAACATTTCAGTAAAAACAATAAGAATAGGATTATAACTAACTTAAAAATTTAAATACCTATTTAAGAAAGAACTGTTTTAATTTCAGCAACAGGTTCTACCTGTAAAGATAATCTACAGGGTCGAAACCCTAATCTAGAAATCATTTTTATAGATAAAATACATAAGCTACAATCCAATTATTTGGAGTATGTTTATAAATAAACAATTAGATTATGAGAGACTCTTTACAGTCCTTAAGGATAGATAAAAGAACAGATATTTAAATATCACATAGAGTTTTCACAACACACTTGTAACATTAATTAAAACAAGTTCAATAAATAACAATACTTATTTAATAATAGACAAATTGAAAGATTTATGTAAATGAGGGTTTCTTTCAGGAAACCCTAGCTCGAAATTTCTAAGCCAACAAGTAAAAAAACTTATAATATGATTGAGTGACAGTCTTAAAACCATTAACAAAAATCTAATACAAAATAAATAATAAACAGTAAATTATTATTTCACAGTCGAAAATGGTAAAAACCCTAAGTACACTGAGTCACAATAACAGCATTAAGGTAAAATGAGTCTGAGCTTGAAGGAAAATCCTTTTGCTTTTAAAAACCCTGTGTATTTCTTGACAGGCCGAAAGGCTTTAAACTTAAACATTATACAAAAACTAGCTCTGAGCCGATGCACCCATATCGTGACATGGGGTTTTAATAAACGAAACTAACAGATATTATATCAAATCATACAACAATGTAAAATCCTTTTTAAACACAAGAAGAGAGCATTACAAGTCATGACATTGAGCCGAAGTCACCCTGCTATAAGAAAGGGTTTTAAAACAAGAACAAAACTTTTAAACTGAAGAACAACAACCCAAGACTAGGAAAAACCATGACGTAACTTCTTCCAACTACAAACATTCCCCTAAGGTTTGAACAAGAAGTGAGAGCCATTTTTGTAACCGGGGCTTACCCGTAGACTGAACATCAGTCCAAATGAGAAGTGGTTCCTGCCAAATGTTAAGGTGAACTATCCCTGCAAAATGAAAACCAAAACATAATTAAGAACTCAAATGTAAAATTGAAAACTATATTTTCTAATAGCTTTCAACTTCTTAAACACGATTTGTTACCTATAATGTCGATAACCAAGGTCGAAGAAGGAAGACCAACGCTTCGAACAGTGAAACTGTGATATACACCTAAGAAGGAGGCAGCTAAGTTTGGGTTATCAACTGCATCGACAACTGAAGCAAGAGCAAGAAAATGCAGTGGCCAAACCACAAATTCAATACTAAACTACTGACTGTGTACAACACTACCCTCATGCATAGCAAGGTTGAGTCGCAGAAATCAATTTATTTACGAGCTGTGAACTTCACAACTCTCATCCTAAGCAATGACTCTTCAAAAATGCATAGACAGTGGAGCTAGATGCAAGCAACTACGAGCCCTCATGGCCACACTGAACCCAACATTGCAGATACCAAAACCCTCGCTGAACAATGAAGAATAGGGTTGTAAGGTAAAGCTTATAATTCATGTATTGCATGGAAAGGAGAGTTCCACGTGTACACAAATCTATTCACTTCACGGTGGGTTCATTTTTATAGTCTCCACTGCAATCATTCGAACCAAATAATTGTTAAATCAATTACATTATGCATGTAATGATAATTTATTATCACATAAAGTCAATTTCATATTACTTTCCAAACGAAGTCAAGCTTCGATGATGAATAAGTAGTATACCATCATTTAACCTAATGTTTAAACCACAAAATCATCTTTGATAAGAACCATTTTATTTATGAATTCGATGCCTTGTTAGTAAAGATCATATGACCTTTCTCATTCAAACTTATAAGAAAAGATCAAGAGATTAATAGAAGTTGTGGGAAAGTTTGTTAATGCCTTTATTGACATTTTCTTATAATTCATGAACTATGAATGTTTAAGGTTGGAGAATTAGAATTAAAACAATAAGGTATATATTGATATAATTAACATTTATACACTTAAATAGTTCCTTCTCCTTTAAGTGACCTACAATACTGGATGTAGGATAGATACCATATAGGTACATGATCGTGGGTCTCCATATTTTCTACCAAGCTCTAATATGTATCGAACCAAGGTTAAGTTAGAATTTGGAGTTTAGAATAGTAAACTCTCTAAGATTTTATTGCATCTTATTTACATAAAAGTAAATAGTAGGGTAATGTGAAGTTGTCGCATTATGTTGGTCATGAAGAAAATGGGATTTCCAGTCACAATATTGATGATTTTTTTGTAGAGGATACCTTATAAATTACAAGCGATGTTAAGCTGATAAATTTACCATAATGAGTCCTAATTGAAACAGAGATGAAAAGCATACAATAGGATTATGTTCTAAAAGACTTAGGTCTATTTTTATAATGATAAGCAACGTTTTAAATATTAAAATAATAATAGCAATAAACTCTTATGTCAGAAAAAAAAAGTTATGATACAAAACCATGAGCTCTATTAAGAACTGGAAATCACTTAAAGTAAAGTTAGAAGGAGGTTTTATCTATCTTAAAGATCTATTTGTTAAAAGACAGACAGTAGGGTGATGTTAATAACCCTTATGGCAAAAAGATTAAGTAATATCATATTTGTGAATCAAATAAAATAAACATTACTTTACCTTGCAGGACCTTGAGTCTTCTAAACAAACTTTTATTCTAGCAGTACTTTTATGTTAAAAGAAGTATATCTGGTTTAACGCCTTAATAATTTTTTAATGGGTCATAAATTTACCTATCAAGCCTGTAAAGATCCAGAAATCCAGATACGTTAGCAATCACTAAGTAACCCCCAGCTAGAAAATGACTCCTCACCTACTTGACATTCAAACCATCAGTACAGCTCAATATTCGATTACAGATTACTTACATCACATATCACAATTAAAACAACAGTAATATATATATTTTTAAAGTTAATGGTTACTTTTATTTTCTATTTCATTTCTTCTATTAGTTGCTAGCAGTTATTTAACTGCAACTGTAAACATTTTATGTTATCTCAAAATTTTATATTTTTGTGAAAATTTGGGGTTTCGACAATTAGTGATGTTACCAATTGATCCCCAGAGCATGTTGAGAATGATTCCAAACGAATTCCTTAAGGTGCCTTCGAAGCCTATTGGACCAGGGTTGCCTTTGGACACTCCATCAAAATTAAGTTTGAAGGAGCTTGCCGGTGGCCGAAGCCACGAATTCGCATTGTTTACAGATTTTACTATCGTCCTGGACCTCACGTTGTTAACATGTAATTCAAAACCCCCATTTCATAAAGTATAGTTCCTTCATTCTGTTCGGATGTGAAGTCTTCATGTGTCCATTGAATTAAAGTGATAGTTTCTTTGAGGTGAGCTTCAATGAGGGTCCAAATTTCCCCTGTTTTCTTGGTTTTGTTTTCAAAGATTCGGCTGTTACGAGGTTTCCATAGTTCCCATATAGTAAATCCCGGGAGGAGCTCCCACAACCTATTTACAATTTTGTTTTTGAATGCCTTCATGGGACATTATGTAATAGTTATGTCTGGCCTTCCTCTGTGTCTATGATTTTTTTTAAATATGGCCGCTCCTTTTTCCCATATTACCTCCGCCACTATGCACTCATATAGAAGATGATTGATGGATTCATTATTCTCTTCACACATGCAACATCTTAAGGTCCCACTTATTCCCCTAGTCTGGATTTTATCCCAGGTTAGAATGCACCTCTTGAGCACGTGCCAACTAAAAGCCACCACCTTTGGATACCACCCTCCTCCCCAATTTTTTTCCCATTTGGATTCTGGTTCTAGATTAAAGGAATCTGTTACAAGGGCTAAGGCTTCTTTGGAGTTGAAATTTCCTGTGTTGGAATACCCCCATTTGAGTTTGTCCATACCTTCGTTCCAGGGGATCTTTCTAGCATTAATTTTTGCAAGGAATTCGTCCATATTTTCCCCCAGGGCTTGAGATTTCCACCAATTCTTATCTTTCCAAGTCCTGAAGAGCCGATCATTTCCTATAGGATCCTAAAAGTCCACCACCGTGCTCAGAGGATGGTTCTGAAAAAAGGGGTTGAGTATAGGGGAATCCTCCCTGCTGGCGAGAACCGGTTCTTGGTTACAGGCATCGTTAGAAAATATGGTAGTCTTGCCATCTCGAAATTTATAGAAGCTAATCTTCTGGACGAACCCTCTGTTTTATTGGGCCGATTTCCAAATTCTATAACCCTAGATGTTTTCTCTGAAACGAATCAGGGACTGCTTAAGCCAGAGAGGGGCATATTTCAGGTGCCAAAGTTTGGCCCAAGGTTCTTCCTCATAGTTGATCCATATCCACCAGATTTTGGCACTCATCACGTTGTTTCTGTCAAGAGGGTATTGGAGCCCTAGGCCTCCCACTGCCTTAGGAGTGCAGATGGTTTTCTAGTCTACCAATGGCCACTTCCCATGTCCTTCCGATCCCCCCCACAGGAAATTCCACTGGATGTTTCTGATTTGTTTGATGACCGATTTCAAGGAAGCCAATACTGAGAAGAGATAAATAGGAATTGCTTGAGAAACCAATTTAACTAGGGTGATTCTACTTAGAAAATTGAGAGATATGAAGGTCCATAGGTTGAGCTTTTGTTTGATTTTATCTAGCAATTATTTCTACGAAATTTGTCTAGTAGTTGACTCAGCTAGCAGTGCTCCCAAATATTTCAATGGGAGCTTACCTTCCAAAAACTCCAGAATTATGAGAATGTTCCTTTTGGTAATTTTCGGGGTATTGAAGAAATAGGTCTGGGACTTTTCCTTGTCGATCTCTAAGCCACTAGCTTCTAGGAAGGTGTTAATACTTTCTTTGATGTCTCGGTCATCCTATACCAAGGAAGGTCCCATGAGCATATTATCATCCACAACCTATTGGTGGGTTTGGGGTTCCATCCCTACAGTGAGAGATAATCTGCAGATCTTGTTCTCATATCTTCGTCTTTTAAGCAATCTTCCTAGTCCTTCAGCTGCGATGATGAAAAGGAAGGGAGAGATGGGACCCCCCTGCCTTATTCCTCTAAAATAATTGAAAGGGGTCGAAGGGGAGTCATTTTCCAAGATCGAGAAGAAGGTGGATGAAACCATATTCGTGACCCAATTAGTCCAATCCTCCGAAAATCCAAAAGACCTGAGAATTCCTGCCAAAAACTTCCAGTTAAGTTTATCATAATCTTTTGATAGATCCAATTTTAAGAGAATACCTAGATTCCTCGATGTTTTAAGCGAGTGCATCGTTTCGTTGACCAGAATAATGCCATCGAGGATGTTCCTTCCTTCCACAAACCTGGGATATTCCAGGGAGATGATGAGGGGAAGCAGAGGGCAGAGATGGTTTTCCATGACCTTGGAGATAATTTTGTAGATGACATTACACAGAGAAATCATTCTAAGTTTCCCTGGGTCCTCTGTTCTAATTTCTTTGGGGATGAGCATTAATAAAGTGGAGTTAAGAGCTCTTAGAATTTTCCTGGTCCTCCTGGAATCTTCTACCAAGGCCCATATTTCCTCCTTTAACCAGTCCCAACAAGCATGGAAGAAGTTCATCGTGAACCCGTCCGAACCTGGGGCTTTATCCTTTTCCATTTGCTTGATAGCAGCATCGACTTTCATCATCTCAATGGGTTTTCCCAGGATGTTGTTGTGTTCATCCAAGATAATCTTAGAAATGTGTCTAAACACCTCCCTTTAGGCTTCTTGTCTGTCTCCTTCTGGCTCCTTCACCAGATTAGCGAAATATGAGTTCAACGTACTTTCTAGCTCTTCCTGGGTTTCAGCTATGTCTCCATCCTCCATTCTCAGTATGTCCAGTCAATTCCCTTGGAAATGTTGAATGGCCGCTTTGTGGAAGAAGATGGTATTGCGTTCTCCCTCTTGGATCCATTTGACTCTGGCTTTCTGGTTCCAATAGACTTCCTCCTATTGTTCTCGTCAGTTGAATTCCTAGAGCATAATTTTTTCTTGGATCCGTAACTCCTCCGAGAACCCCGTGCTCATCTCCCTAGGCCTGGTTCACTTGCATATTGCATTATAGATCTTGTTTTGCTTAGAAAAAGTTGCCAAAAGGAATCTTTTTTCCATTTTTTAATGTTGTCTTTTAGGATTTTGAGTTTCTGTTGGAATTGGTACATTCGAGTGCCCCTGATGGGTGGGAAAACTTCCCACCATTCCCAAAGTTTCTCATGGAAATCAGTCTGAAGGAGCCAAAAATTTTCAAATCTGAAGGGTCTGCGTGGGGTCACCCCCACATTTTCCCATTCAAGGCTGATTGGCCAGTGATATGAGCCTACAGCTGGAAGTACCAATGCTCTTAACTATCCTCCTTCCATCATGATGGATTCAAAGATTAAAAAGTGATCAAGCTGATAGGCTATCCCTCTGTCTCCATATTGTTTGTTATTCCATGTGAAAGTACCATTAGAAGTTATTACATCTATTAGATCAAGGGTATCAATTAGTTCATTGAAGTGAAATCTTGCAGGGTTTAGGTTCCGTATACCACCTTTTTTCTCTTCAGGATTCATGATCAGGTTGAAATCTCCACCAAGGATACATGGTTTTTCATTGGCGATCTCCTTGATGATAGAAATCAAGTCCAGAAAGGACATTTTCTACTCTACCCTCAGAGGACCATAGATATTGGTAAAAAATCCTCTGATTCTGGTGCCTATGATGTGGAAATCTGCTGAAAGTGAAAAGGGAGTTGCTACGAATCCTGAGAGGTTAACCTCCTGGGGATTCCACAAAATGCCAATCCCTCCAGCTGCCCCTTTGGCATCGATCGCTATTTTCTCACATCCCTTCCATATTTTCTCGGCTATACTTTTTATCTCTTCTTCCAAGCACTTAGATTCTTGCAAAAATATGATGCCAAATTTTTATTTTTCAATCCTTCTTCTGAGAAGACATATTTTCAGAGAGCTACTACAGCCTCTAATATTCCAGGATGTGATCCGCATTGGGCACTTATTGATTTGAGGGAGAAAAGGAAACATCTACGGTTGGATACTACCCCAAAGCCACCATTTGTGCCCCTACTACTTTGATTCTTTGAACATTACATGGCCTTCCCTGCTTTTATTTTTTTATTTTCCTTTTCCCATCTGATTCTTTGAGTGATTCAACAACTACTCCTAGGGATTTCATGTTTTTTTCTTGGATTATCTCCTTCTCTAGCAAGGAGATTTGTTGGGGAGGGATCTGGGCTGGGATCTTGTTGGAGCGGGTAGCTTCAAGTTAGTCCAAATCCAGAACTCCTATCTCCATATCTTCCATCTCTGGCTCCATTACCTCTATGGATGTCTTGGATGTCTCCTGCTGCATCTTTTGGTGTTGATCTATAGGTGATTTGGCTGACTCGTACTACTTCTTTATGTTTAAATACATCTCCTTCTCCCGATGATCTTTAGTTTGGTCAGTTTGCTGGGATTCTTTGTTACTTTCCTTATCATTTTGGAGGATCTCATACCTATTTTGAGTTTGCACCCTTTTGTTGATCTCTGGGCCCGAGGACTTTCTTTCTTTCCATTTATTGTTTTGGGTTTTGATGAACCCATCAGCATCTTGATTTTCCTAATTTTTCTTTCCACCTAGTATTTTATTTTGCAGGTAGTCCCAAAATAGGTGTCCATGTTCATGGAATCTTCTGCATCTGAACGAGATCTGTTCATAGTCTATTGCCTGGAACCATTCTTCATCCTCCCAGGATAACTTGATTCCATCTAGTAGATCCCTAGAAATGTTGAGGTAGATATAGATTCAGGCATAAGAGATATACTTCTGCTGTCAAGTTTTCTTTGAGACTTTGGTAAAGTTTCCCAGCGTATTCCCTATATCCATCAGAATTTCTTCATTCTGGTACTCCGTTGGGAGAGAGTACATTCTTATCCATACCAGGGAAATCATGAGGTTTTATTTATCAGGGTTGAATATCTCTTTCCATGGCCTTAGGAAGAGTCCCACCAAATTATATAAATATGGACCATTCTCAAAAATTTGAGTTCTATCTTCTTCATTAAAGAATATTATAGTGAAGGATATTTTTTCTCCCAGCTGAAGGTCGTAGTTCCCTTGGGGTTTTCGCATGGTGTTAATCTACCCTACCAGGGTCTTTTCTATAGGCCATATCTCAACAAAATTTCCTATGAGGGCGTGGTATTTCCTATACTAAATGTCTTCCATCACTCTCTCTTATTTAATTTGAAGCTTTGGTACTATCTTGGATTGCGAGACACATTGTCCTCTGTTTCTTGTTTCCTGTTTGATTGTTTCCTCTTTCTTGATCCCACTAGAACATACCCCATCTATGAGCAATTCAGGTGTACTCTCTAGTCCTTTCCCTTTCTCTATTTCCATATCCAAGATCAAAGTGGGAATTGCAGACCCCTACTCTTAGGGAATCGTCCTCCCATGGTCCCTCTCCCCACGGGGAGGAGCAGGAACCATCCTGGGCGACCCGGTCGACCTACAAAGCCACTCTTTTGCTACTGGTTCACTGTCAATCTTTCTGACTTGGTTTCCAAACCCCCAACCTTGCATCAAGTTGCATAGCTCATTTCCCTCATGAATAAAAAAAATCATCATATCACCTAATCTTAATTCGTAAAGTTATTTAGCTTTTTCTTTGTATTACTGTTCTAAAAGATACTTCTGTTTAAAATGTTTCTTGAATGTTCTCCATGTCACATAACATTCTTTTATGCCTTTTACTTTCTTTATGTATTGCCACTAGATATCTGTTTTTCCGGTTAAGTTATAGATGGTCATGTTTTCCTTTAATTCATCGAAAAAAATATAAATCTGGAAATATTTCTTCATTCAATATAACCAAGATTTCGCTTCTTCCCCTTTCTCAATATCTCCATTAAACATAGGAGGTTTGATCTTTTAGAATTCACCTGAAATTTCTTCATAAGGTCTATATTTCTTTTTCTTTTGATTACTGCCACTACTTTCACTAGAATCTTTATGCTTTTATGTATTATGTTTTTTTGATTCTTTACTTCAAAACTTAGTCTCATGCTTGGTAAACTCAAGTTTCCTTCCCTTACATTTGTAAGGTGAAGTTTTTTCTATATTGAGTTCTGGTTCATTATTTTTTAATTTTCATTACCGTGTAGTTTAGAGAACAAAATATTATTTAATTCTTCATGTGCTTCCATAATACGTTCATTATCTTCTTTAACTTATTTTATTTGTTCTCCTAATTCCTTAATTGTTTTTTGTAATTAAGATGGGTTGTCATTTCTAATTTAATTTAGATTTACCCATATATCACCACCCCTTAGGTTACCTTCTTCATTGTTTACTAGATTCCTAGGATGGGATTCCTCTTCCACAAACATTCCCACATCTGTCCTTATTTTCTTGCATGATCTACTCTGTAGTTGGAATGTTGTCAAAATTTGACAAAGTCAGCACTTTGACAAGTCCGAACCTCGACACAACTGACTTCGAAAACCTAGATAGGTTTCATGTTCGACATACAACATCTCTACATGGATTGTCGACACCAATGACTGTAAAAAATTGACAGAGTATCTCTCTGTCTTCTATTCATACGTGATGGTTGAAATTACGAACTATTATAACTTATTTTGTAACTGAACGTAGCGAGTAGTCACCTAGGTGTCTCATCATTCTATATAAACATGTACACTATTGTAGTATACATAGATCAACACTCATGGAGAAGAAGTATTAATAGAAATTGG
This sequence comes from Pseudotsuga menziesii, assembly GCA_001517045.1. Taxonomy (NCBI): domain Eukaryota; kingdom Viridiplantae; phylum Streptophyta; class Pinopsida; order Pinales; family Pinaceae; genus Pseudotsuga; species Pseudotsuga menziesii. The sequence goes on along the minus strand of LPNX010906275.1, from coordinate 492,819 downwards.
TTGGAATTCTTTCATTATTTCTTTGTGCACACTTTCTGTCAATATAATGTATTTCCTTCTTTATCTATTCTTTTTATGCTTTCGCCATAATAGTGATTGACTCCTTCAATCGAACTGTTGTCTCCAACGTGCACCTGGACACAACTTGAATCATTGGTAGAAGATATTGTTCATAGCTTAGGTTACATAATCACTTCCATCAAATTTATTTAGATTATTCCTATTCAAACACACTCACAAATTCATCAACAAAAGAAAACACTATCTTCAACTTCAGAAAAGATGGTCAAAGAAGCAAACAATAAACATACAAATGAGGAGGAAAATAAACTCATAGAAAAAGAATTGGATTTCCAATGAAACAAAATGTTCTCTGAGTTCAACGAGATTCTCATGCGATTCACTTTGAAATCTGGAGAATCCTCGATGAGAACCCACTCCGATAAAATCACCCCCTTCAAAGTGAAAATGAATATGGACATATTGAATCTTGAAGGAAAGTTTGACGTGGAATTTGTCAACAATTGCGTTCAAAAATTGGAATCTTATTACTATGTGAATAAACTCTCTGCAGCATAAAATATCACCATTGCATCCTGTTGCAGCTGCAACATTTGTTCCCAAAATTCTAAAATTTTGGGACCCTCCTTTACTTTGAATTAGTTGGTTCTTTTCTTGATTTCAGCCTTTTGATTTTTGGTCTATGATTTGCTGAAGCGTCTTCCATCACTATGGGTTGCTGTCAATCGATTGGTTTTCCTCATTCAGTGCTTTAAAGAATCCCATCTTTTTTTGAGTTCATCGTCATTTGCATATCTTTCAAAGCCGTGTTGAATCGGGAGTTAAGTCACTGGACTCTTTGCCATTGCGGGTGGACCTTTAATCCTACCCTCCGACATTGCGGACTGTTTCCGGATGTGGACTTTCCCTTTCGCTCCGACCGTTGCGTGTAAGTTGCGTTTCTTTGGCGTGTCTGAGGGTTTTTGATTCATCATCGGACGGGTTTGAAGTCTTCCCCGTCCGATGCTGCGGACAAATCTCCTTTTCGGGCATCCGCCGTGGCGGATCACTTTGGACTTAGACTTTCTTTTGTGCCCCGATGTGCTTTTCATTTTCTCCCGGCTTCGTATCAGGGCATTTGGACATCACTTCCTTCACCGTTCCGGGCGGCATCATGCTCTGAGGTTTCGCCGTTGCGGAGGAGTTCGGATTCTTGGTCATCCGATCAAGGTACCCGCCGACGCTCGATTGTAGTTCATGCGTTCTGTTTTAGCCGTGCGAGTGAGTTAGTATTGTGGACCATCCGCCGTTACGGAAGGCCTGAGGTATTAGCCGCCTGACGTAGTTTCATTTCCCGCCCGATTTAAAGGCTCTCGCATGCATGGTGTTTTTTTTTTATATATACGGTGCGCCGGTATGGTTTTTTCTATAGCTTTTTTTTTATTATCGAGCACTGTCATGGTGAGCTTAGTATTGAGCTGTCGTTGTACTAGCTTCTAGGTGGAAGAAGTATTCCAACTGTCATCAACTCAGCCGATTTGCCGGATTGCCAGGTAGGTTTTTTCCGTCTTTTCCCATCATGTTTGAGCGGTTATTGGTTTTCTCCCATATTTTGGGGTCCCCAGCGTTTTCCCTCATCCAGCTAGGATTTAAGCCTATGTGAGTGGGTTTTATCTTGACCTTGGGTAAGGGGGGGAATTTTGACCTTTTAAGCCATTTTCTTTTCTGCCTTTAGTCGCTGCCTCGCGCGCACAAGGGTTGAGGGGTTTAGGTGCAGACGGCCGTTACGCCGTCTGTGCCAAACCTTGCTGCGCGGCCATGATAGACACAGGGGGTAGTCAGGTTTCAGGCATTGCCTGGGGATTTTGGTAGACTATTTTTTTCCGTGGTGCATTCCCAGCCTGTAAACCCTAGCCGTTTCGCTTCCGCATTTTTTCGCAACCTCGACGAGGAAGAAGGTCGGACCTATATTTGGCCGGGAGGAATAGGTTTTTGAAGGGGATTTTTACAGTCGATAGTGTCGCCTTCACGATTCTATCTGCGGCCTGCGTTGATTGCGCCATCCTTCGCAGCCCCCTTTTTTGGTGTTGGTCGCCTAAAACCCTAGTGGGGTCGAAGGGATGTGTCGTCGGTTACGCTGGGGATAGCGTGGGTCGTGTTTTGATGAGGATACCCTGGGCAGAAATGTGGTTACTCCCCACCGGGGAGGGCGAGATGTACTATCAGCTTAATGTATTTTTTTCGCTGCCAGTCGCATGCGTCTCCTTTGTGATGTGTCTGCTGGGATTTATGGATAAAGTGTTGATTGGCATGAGCTTGATGTTTTTAATCCTTCTCTGTGTTTGTTAGGCGATAGAATGATAATTGAATACTGCACCTGCATATAATTTACAATGTTTTTGCTTCAATGTATCGCTATCATGAGGAAGTGGCAGGTCACATAATAGTGTAGGTTTAATCCTAGCATAAGTATGATTGATAGGCTTGCTCATATATATTGGATCATAAGATAGTGCACCCATAGTCTCAAGGCAGTATAAGGTTGAACAATATATGTATTTGTTGCATTGAACATTACCATACTATGCATAAGATAATGGCACATTGCACAGTACTGCATGCTAGTTTGATTGTTCAGTATGAGAGACTTATGATTTCATTTTATGGACTGGTCACAATTATGATACACTTGAGAAAGGATATATTGCTGCACAATGTTCACAAATTCAAACTGCTTAAATGTCATAATGTTTTTACATTGCAGGAAGAATTTACAATGTCCAAGAGGCAGAAAAGGAAGGCCCCTACGGTCAAAGAACAAACAGCAATAGAGGTCGTCCCACAGAAGGAGTATATATATGAGGATACCCAATGTATCTCTGGTATTGAGCCCGAGTACAAATGGGGTGAGATATACAGACTGATTTCCCGTAGGGAAGTCCCAGACATGGGTCTTGAGGAAGAACCTATTTATGCCAACATTGAAAAATCCGCCATCATGAAGGTGGCTACCAGACCAGAGCTGTTCCCTTGCTCTGAGGTGATGAGATGGATTCTACCGCACACAAATAACAACACATTGCTGATGGGAAATGTTGAAGGTCAGGGCTATGCTGCATTTAGCCCTGGATATGTGGCATTGGCTTACCACCTGCCAGAGCCCCAAGTCTTCCTGTCAAACGATTGGTTAGATAACCTCAGGATGGATTTAGTGGAAACCCTGAGAAGAATGCTCTTACCAGGAAAGCTTTATAGACACAGAGCAACTGAGGACTATGACACAGCGAGCTTAAGAGCTCCTTACAGGTTTATAGCCTTGATGCTAAACCAGATCTTTGGAAGAGCCAATGGTAGACTCTTCAAATTGGAGTGGATACCTCTTATGTTTCATGTGGCCACAGAAGGAACAATCTTCAACTGGGCTAGCCTAGTATCAAGTAGTCTCTCTTCTTATGTAGCTGCAGCCCTGGGAGGAGGAGAAGCCTGAAAAAAAATTGAGTTCTACATGAGTTCCATTCTGATAGATTGCATACTATGCCACCAGCCTTTCCTGGGGCTCAAATGTGTTTGGGATAGGGAAAGAATGCCCATATATGTAGCCTACAAACTACTGGGGGCTCATCAGTACCACAGCTACTACCGAGAGATCTGTGAGCATTTTACTATGCCTCTGCACACGCTTATCTTCTGGAAGGAATGTGATTGCATGTTTGAAGAGGCTATGCAGGTAGTAGAGGAGTATGGTGATTATTTCTTGACAGAAAACGAGATGTATCTCAGAATGTTTGGTGGATCAAAAACACCTTATCTGCTGCCCAAGTATGCAACGGATTATATAGTCCACAAAGAGGCAGTCAGACAAGTGTTAATTGATGTAGTTGGTCACTTCTTGTTCTAGAAAAAGAAGACTGCCTATCCACCTCTACCATTTAAGCTAGGCAACTGCAGTTTCGCCAATGTGAAGCAAGCTGCAGAATTTATAGAGGAACTAGGGAAGTTCCACTTTGGTGAGATGACTTTCAGACGAAATGACACTCATGGCAGAGTGGCTGAGCACTGCAAGAAGCACAAGGTGTTTTACGAGTACACCCACCATTTTGATCGAGATGAATATGTTTTCAGGGGTGCACCAAACATGACGGCCCTCGGTAGAAGATTCAAACCAAAGCACCCCACCAAGGGTGGAAAAGGGAGTGAGCAAGATAAATCTAAGCAAGCTAAGGCTGAAGAGGTCACCAAAAGGATAAGAGAGGAGGCTCAGAGGCTTGAAAATGAGGCTACAGAATGGCTGCAAAAGGGAGAAGAAGAGAAAATGAAAGCTGCCCAAGAAGTAGCTGAACAAGCAAAAGAAGCAGCCAGAAAAACAGAAGAAGCTGCTAGGCAAGCAGCCGAGGAAGCACAAAGGAAGTTAGATGAAGAGCTTCGAGAGCAGGAGGCTGAGAATATAAAGTTGACTCAGCAGCAAGCTTCTGAAACACAAGCAAGGGAGAGCCAGGGCGGGGAAATCCCTGAGGTGCAGACCCTTCAAGTGCCCACTACCATCACTCCTACAACCCCTGTGCTTCAGCTAGTACCCTTCGTATAGAAAAAGGGGGAGGAGGTCCCTGATTTCAGCACCGTATATTATGACAGGGCTACTAAAAGAATAATGAGGAGAACAGAAAGAAAGATAGAAGCAGAAGGAATGACCAGCAAGATGATCACAGATAAAGTTATGATGGTAGGGATAGACGTAGATCCAAGGTTTACGATAAGGGCCGAGACTGCAGCAATACATGCTTCAGAGGATAACATAGACAGGATGATGATTGAAATAGAGTCATCCAAGAAGACCTCCTCTCAGCTTAAGGACACCCTGAGGAAAGAAAGAGAAGAATGCAATAGACTTAAGAGAAAATATGAACATGTGCTGAAAGAAATGGAGGCCACAAAGAGTGCGATCCACGCCATCCAGATAGAAGCACAGGCCAAGGAAACAGCACATGAGGCTCTGAAAAGTGCACAGCAGGAAATTCAAGACTTGAAGAACGAGAAGGAACAGATGAGGGCAAAGATAGATGACCTAGAAGCACAACAGAATGTCATCTATGAGTCCAATACTTCATACGTTAAAGAACTAAAAGAGCAGCTGGCATCTCTGACTGCTGAACTGGAAGCAGCAAAGGAACAACAGGTCGATCTACTGCCAATTAAAGAACACATCCTGGCTCAGAAGGCTAAAGTGCTACACCTGCAAACTGCCCTGGAAGAAGAAATACGCCAGGTCCTCCAGATTGATAGCCGACTGGAAGAACTCCTGGACACCGCTTCTTATTTTGTTGACAGGTCTCAAGACATACTCGAAGAACTGACTACAAGGATAGCAAGGGTGGAGAATGATGAAGAAGTCCCAGCAGAACTACCATCCAAGGATAAACAATCCCTTAAGCAGGACCACAATCTGATAGAATCCGCTATCAATACTGCAGAAGACTTCCAGAAAACAGTCAAGAAGACAAAGGGAGCCTGCACATAATTCTTTAGGAGAGCCCTGGTTACCTACAACCGATGTCAGGTAGAGGCCGAGTAGAGACTATATGAGTTCCTTGATCATGATGCATTTGTAGAAATGTTGCAGAAAAGACAACAAGATGAAGAAGCCAGAGTACAAAGCATCAAAGCCATTAATGACCAAATTCTGAAAGATGAAATAGGCCACACAGCTGTTAGTGTGCAGCTCTTGGAAGAACAGGTGCGATTGAACACAGCCAGGGTAGAGGCCATAAAAAACCAAGATGACAAGTTCGAGCTAAACATTCAGTTTCTAGAGCCTAGCCCATTTGAAGGTCTCACTGCTGAAGCAGCAGCATGGAAAAAATTCGTGGAGAACTAAGCGGGATCCTCCTCATAAGAGGACCGGTCAACTTTGTTGTAATTTAATAAATTGTAAAAAGATTTTTGAAAAAAATTGAAACATTGGGAAGACAAAAGGGTTGGGAAGCCCAAAGGTCACTTTGGGCAGCCCAACCAATTTTGCTTTTTGTATAAAAGTAAGAAGGGTAGATGAGAAAAGGGCTTTTTCCCAGTAAAACTGAAAGACATATTGTAAGAAGAACTACTTCCTTTTGCAATAAAAGATTTTTGTTTTCCTATTGGAGAAAGAGATGTGAAGTTTCCAAATGTTATACAATGGATGGCAGAAAGATGAACTACTTTATTTTTCAGCTTGTGTCCATGAATCGTGAGATCGTTCTAACCTTATGACCTATGTCTTGTTGAATGATTTCTAATTTAATTTGTGGAAAACTCACCCAGAGTAATGTATGTTCATATAACAATTGACTATCTGATTGTTAGAATATTTTCTTGTTCATGTGTTGTAAACATAAATATCAGCTACCTATAATTTTTCTTATCATACATGGAAATAATACATTACTCCCAAATAATCATTATTCTGGCTCCCCGGGGATAGATAGTTAGGTGTTTAGATAGTTAGTTCTTTTACTGCATGGTTACATATGTGGTTTAGATGTTTGTGAACCTAAGACGAGAGGTAAGAACCTGCGCATCACATTGTGTTGTTCCTTGCATCTTTACCACCCTGCATGTTAAGATAGGCATGTGCATTGCATACATTAAGTCAAAAAATACAAATTCCGGTGGACCGGGCCGTAACCGGTAAACCCTTGTTGTTACTTTGACCTACGGTGGCCGGACCATAAACCGGACGGATTCCCTATACCAAACAGTCAATGGGCTAGTTGGGAACGTTGATTGGGGAGAATCCCTTACTGTTTCTGCCTGTGAATTTCCAGGCCTCAACACATCCTTAAAGATGTCAACCTTCGTACATTGTTCGTGGGAAAATTTATCGACAAAGATAGAAAAAGAAGGAGACCCTATAGACACATGGGTAAAAAATTTCAAGTACGTCTGAACGAGTTCTACCCACCCAAGGATATTGAACAATAGTATAAGAAGTGGCAATAGCTAAGGAAATGGAAAGACTAGTCCATGCAGAGTTACAAAAATGAATTCGGTCTACTCGTGGCTAGACTTGGTGTCCAAGAGGAAGAGAAATTTCTTGTATTGAAGAACGTCGATGCACTATCCCTGTACATTCATTCAGAGATGGATTTTTCAACTGTCAGTATGCTTGCGGATGCATTTCATTATTCTAGCAAGATTGAAGCTAACCAAAAGGGAAATAACATTTCATGAATAAGCTGACAGGTTGAACATCTGATAAGAATTTTTCGGCCGACTTTGACAAGTCAAAGCACCCTTATCAGCTAACCCCGTTAAAGATTGATTATCATAAGAATAAATTGGAGAAAGACAAGACAGATTGTAGCAAATAAGCTCCTACCAAGAAATGGTGTGATTATTCCAATTCATCCTAGAATGATACATCAGAATGTAAAGATCAGAGGAGATTTTTGGTAAAATTATCGATCTACGACTTATACCACAAATCCCTGGTAGAATCCGATCCAGAAGCATCGACCCTCTTGGATTTGACATCAACCACTATGACAGCCTCAACTATCATTGATGAGGAGGAACAAGAACATTTGTTACATACAAAAATATTTATTCAGAAAAATCCATTACATATGATTGTGGATAATGGTAGCCAGAAGAACTTTGTTTCTGAAATCCTTTTGTAGAAATTAGGTCTTGTCACCACTCCACATACTCGGCCTTCCAATATCGATTGGATGAGGGATGTACAGGAACTAAGGATCACTTGCCAATGTAGAATCACCTACTTTATGAATTACTTTTGAAGATGAATTACTTTGTGACATGGCACCCCTTTCTGTAGACAACAGCCTATTCAGAAAACCTTACTTGTGGTATCGACACGGTACATATCAATCATGGCCACAGAAGGTGATTGTCAAAATTTGGGATAAATGGTATGACATACTAAAGAGGCAACCCACACCTACAGTTGCTATGATATATTCCAAACAAACAAAGAAGCTTATCAACCATGCTCAGAAGTTTGCATTGATTATGATAAAGCCTCAGAATTCCAGGAATACTATAGCAATGAGTCGACTCAATGACCAATGCATCTCCCGACAACAAAAACATATCAACCATATCCTGACGAATATCAAAACATATTCCAAGATTTAGATGGATTAACTTTGCATTGTCAGGTAAATCACTCCCTTTAACTCATCCACAGTTCTTCATTACCTAACACATATGTTTACAGAAGATCCATTCTCAAGAACGAAGATATTCACAGACAAATCCAGGATTTGAGAAACAAAGGTAATATCTTCTCGAGATCCTCTCATTGTGGAACTTCATTCGTATTAGTTCCAAATAAATATGGGACTTGGTGCATGTGCATCAAATATCATGATCTCAACAAGATTTTAGTAAAAAACATGTATCCTCTTCCACAGATAGATGAACTCATTGAAAATTTGAAAGGTGCTAATTTCTTTACAAAGATTTATCTTAAGTATGTATATCATCAAATTCCGGTCGAGTCCATTGATGTATGGAAAATGGATTTCAAGTGCAAGGAAGGATTGTTTGAATGGATGGTCATTCATTTCGACTTAACCAATGCAGCTGCAACCTTCATGAGATTTATGGATGACCTTCTAATACCCTTTATCGACAAGTGTGTCATTGTCTATCTTGACGATATATTGATTTTTAGTCGATCATGGGAAGAACATGTCAGACAGATTCGACAAGTATTTGACACTCTCCAGCAACATCGAATATATATCTAAACATGGAAATATGCTCATTTGTGATTAACAACATCAAATATTTGGGGTATGTAATTGAATCTGCAAGCATTCATGTTGACCCAAAAAAAGTACATATCCTCAAAGATTGGCCCATTCCTCAAAACATTCATGAACTAAGAAGTATTATTGGTTTGGATAATTTCTATTGATGGTTCATACTTGGATTCAGCCACATCACATGTCCTTTGAATCAGTTAACTAAAGGAAATGGGGAAACTCATGTATTCAAATGGAGACTGAAACAACAACAAAATTTTGAACAACTCAAAAACAAGTTTGGTATTGCACCATTACTTGTGTTACTTGGTTTGCATCAACATTTTGAGATTGAAACAAATGACTCAGACTATGCCCTAAGCGCAGTGATCCCTCAGTCAGGTCACCTAGTCACGTTTCATTTCAAAACTTTCAATGAAATTGTTAGAAGGTATTCGACGTATGAAAAGTAACCGTACACCATTATACAAGCTTTTAAGCAAAGGAGACACTACATTCTTGGCAAGGAAACAATCATTCTTACTGACCATAAGCTTTTACAGTTCGCCTTGTCTGAATCAAAACTATAGAAAATTTGATAACTCAAGTGAATTAATTACATGCAACAATTTAGTTGGTAATTAAATATCTAAAAGGTAAAGCTAATGCCACAACCAATTGTCTTGGCCAACCACCCAGTAATCTACTATCTATAGTGATGAGTATGCAGGGTTACGACACCACTAATTGGCCACAATTGTATTTAGTAGACTGCAAATTCTCTGTAATTTATTGACAGCTTCAAGCCGACACGTTGTCTACTACTAACTATTTCCTAAAGGACACCTTGCTATACAATCTTGTGTTGAAATATTGTAACTTCAAAGGATATTCTAAATGTATTTTACTAATGTACCGTAAGGGAGATGCTCTATTCCTTTGCCGAGATGTTATTATTGTAATTGGTCATCATCAAGTTATGAGGTAAATACTCCATTGTAAGTCAGGTCAATATTAACCTAATGAATAAACATAATACTATTTTGTGATTTTGTAAGTGAAGTCGGTCCAGTCATTTTAGTGGGGCCAACTTGTTAGGGTAAAAGTCAAGTGACAAAAAGAGTATAAATAGATGAGTTGTGTTCCTCATTTGGACACACAGACTCACACTTGTGTAGCGCATAGGAGAGAGACAGAGACATACCAATAAGGAAGAGAATACTGATTTTGGGGTTTTATCCCATACATCTATATAGAGGAAGTTTTGTTGGTTCTTCTTCCCCTTGAGGGTTTCCCAGGATAAATACTGTGTCTATCTTGTGATTTGTTTCTTCCAGTGATTATGCATATGCTACTATTGTGAATTTGGATTAAACACTAATGATATCTAGTTAACCATATGAAATTTTAACATGGTATCACAGTTAGCCTGGACATAACAACTTTCACAAGGTGAAACTCTCTCTCCTCTCCCTCTCGACGAAACTAGGGTTTCTGTAAATTTGGGATTTTGAAGATATTATTGCATAGAAATTTGCGCATCCATAGAGTGCATATATTTAGCCCTATATTGAATTTTTTGAGTGGGAAAATCTCTAGGAAATAAAAAACCTAGTTTTTCCTTGAACCAAAAAACTGCAAAAAACTAGAACCGGAAATCTGCAGAAACTACAACCTCGCAAGCAAGTTTTGAAGGGTGAATATTTGGGATATCCATAAACCAATTGGACCAAAAAAATATCCTTATTCAAGCTCATATCTTGGTAAGGTAATCTTTTCATTTTGATAAATTTCAACTTTTAGTGACCTCCTGGATAAGATGGCCCCAAGCACTAATCTTGAGGATGAGCTAGAAGGCATAGAAAACATCCTAGCATGGAATTATAGGATTGGTATCATTCTCAGAGAGAATGATCTTGAAAAATACATCAAGGATGAAGTTGCAGAACCTAAAGAAGATGAATCTAAGGAGAAGCATCAGAAATACTTAATCAAATGAGGATAATTGTTGATTCTATCAAATATCATGTGATTCCTCTAGTGTCATCTAAGAATACACCAAAGAAAATGTATGATTCACTTTCAAGAAGGTATGAGGTAAATAAAATCAATAGAAATATGAATTTGAAGGTGCAGTTGAAGGGTACCAAGATGAGTAAAGGAGAATCCATTCTAGATTACTTCACCAGAGTCTATTATTTTAGGGAAGAAATAAGTTCCATTGGAGAATACCTTGATGAATATGAACTAGTTATGAATTCTCTCAATGGTCTCACTAGACCTTGGGATTGATTAATATAAACTCTGTGCGCTAGAAAATAAAGTATGAAGTTTGACATTGTATGGGAAGATTGCATCCAAGAAGAAGATATAGTAGCTAACAAATAATCTCTACTTAAATAATATGATAAAGATCTATCCACCCATACCAAAAGAAGAAAACAATAAATATTTAATAAAGACGATCACAAGGAGTATAGACCTCCAAAGAAGTTTCAAAGGAAAAGAGAAAATAGTCAAAAGAAAGACTACAAATATCAATGTTACAACCATTATAAGATAGAACACCTTGCTAGAGAGTGTCCATTGAATAAGAACAACAATAAAATACATCATGCCCATCTAGTTGAAGACAACAATGAAGAATAAGAAGAAAGACCTTGAAAGATACAAGAAAAATAAGAAGATGTAGAAGAATATGTACTATTCTCTGCACTCTCTGGGTCTGTAACACCTGGAGAATATAAATGTCTTATTGATAGTGGTGCTTCAAAGCACATGACATGGAAGAAGCAAACTATATCAAGACTTGAAGAAAATAACTCTCCTCAGAAAGTATCATTAGGAGATGGCTATCAATATCCCATCAAAGGCATTGGTAAATCAAGCTTCAAGCTTGATTCTGGAATCTCCATGAAGATGAAGGAAGTACTTTATGTACCAGGTTTGAAAAAGAACCTACTTTCCATATCAGTGACTAGATAGGAAATGATATAAATTTTCTTTTATAGATGTACAAGTACTCATGTGGACCAAATGAAAGACACTTTAAGATGTTGTGGCCATTGGTGAAGAATAAGGAGAACTGTACAAACTCAAGGGACATCTAGAAACAACCCTTGTCCATAAGACCACCATCTCAACTGAACTATGGCATAGAAGGATTTCTCACATAAACTACAAATAAATACCCTATGTGAGAAAGGTGGTAATAGGTTTATCATATTTGAAGATTTATCATGAAGGAACTTGCAAAGGATGCAGACGAGGAAAGAACATCAAGAATCGATTTCCAAAAAATGAAAAAAAGACTACCAGTACATTGGAATTAATTCATTCTGATGTATATGGTCCTATTCCCTCCACATATTTAAGTCTATATGAATATTATGTCACATTTATTGATTAATATTCAATAAATACATGGATATAATTATGGAGGACCAAGAGTGAAGGACTCTTGGTTCTGAAAGTTCAAAGAATTCAAATCCTTGATAGAGAACCATTCAGAAAGAAGAATCGAGACATTCAGATCATATAATGGTGCAGACTATACTTCGAAATAATTTGAAGCATTCTGCAAAAAATATGGAATAAAGAGGGAACTAACCACTCCCTACAATCCCCAACAGAATGGTGATTCAGAAATAATGAATAGAACCATTATGGAAGCAGTCAAAACAATGATTCATGACCAAGAAATTCCCATCCATATATGGGCTGAAGTAGCAAGAACATTTGTGTATGTGCATAATATATTATTTCACAGTGATCTTGGATTCAAGACTCCTAAAGAAATGTATATAGGAAAGAAACTTGAAGTGAGCCATCTCAAGATATTTGGTTGTCCAGTATATGTACATATTCCAAAAGAGAAGAGAACCAAGTTGGATCCTTATGGAAAGAAGGGGATATTTGTTGGATACTGTGAAGTCTCCAAATCCTTTAGGATATACATTTCAGGACTCCATCAAATATATATTAGTAGGGATGTGAAATTTGATGAAGAAACAACTCTTAACAAATCTAGAAGGTTTTGACTTGAATAAGTACATGAAGAGGAAGTACCTCCCAGAAAGGTAGAAGCTGAACCCTCTCCTGAAATAGTAGAATCTGAAGATCATGATATGATAGAACCTTAGGAACTCCCTACTATGGATATATCTCGAAAGAGAAAACCTACTTGGGCAAGATAAAACATACAAGAAGCAGAGAAGTATGGAGATTCAGAAGGATCCACAAGAAGAAGCAAGAGATCAAAGCCATTCTCCAGCTATGCAGCTTTGTTGTGTGCTCTTGTATATCAAGAACCCACCAACTACGAGGAAGATACACAAAATAAAGAGTGGGTGGAAGCGATGATGGAAGAATACCAATCAATAATGAATAATGATTTTTGGGATATAGTACACAAAATAGAAAACAAGAGTGTGGTATCTTCGAATTGGATCTACAAGATAAAACATGTAGCTCATGGAAGTATTGAAAAATACATGGCAAGATTTGTGGCCAGAGGATTCTCTCAGAAAGAGGGGATTGATTATGAAGAGAAATTTTCTCCAATAGAAAGGTACACTTCCATCAAAACCATCATGGAACTTGCTTCCATGATGAAGTGGGATCTACACCAGATGGATGTAAACAAATCCTTCTTGAATGGTGTGATTGAGTAAAAGGTATACATCTAACAACCACAAGGATTTGAAGTTGAAGACAAAGTGACTCATGTATGTCAGTTGAAAAAAGATCTGTATGGACTAAAGCAAGCTCCTAGGTATTGGTATGGAAGAATAGATAGCTTCCTGACAAAGCTTGGTCTTTACCAAAATTAAAGTTGATCCTAACATTTACGTGAAGGTTATGGATGATGAACCTACCATACCATTGTTGTATGTGGTTGATCTATTTCTATCTAGAAATGAGAAACATATTACAAATTGCAAGAATAAGCTAGTTGAATAATTTGATATGAAAGATCTTGGATTGATGCATTATTTCCTTCGGATGGAAGTGTGGTAGAGCCCAGAAGGAATCTTTTTAAACCAGGGAAAGTATGTAGTAGAAATATTGAAAATATTTGATATGTTGGATTGTAAATCCATAGCAACACCCATGGATACCAATCTGAATTTCTTATCTGATGAATCATTAGATTTAGTGGATATGACTTAGTACAAACAAATTATTCGGTAGTTGATGTATCTGGAAAATACAAGGCTAGATATATGCTTTGTTGTGAACACCTTGAGTTAGTTTCTAGTTAAACTTAGATGGGTTCACCTGATATTTTCAAATCATGTGATGAGGTACCTAAAAGGTACGATAGAATTTGGACTATACTATGTTATAGATCATGACAACATATTATATGGTTATATGGATTTAGATTGGGCAGGAAGTGTCACAGAAAAAAAGAGAACCTTAGGTGGATGTTGTCTCAGATCCACCATGATCTCATGGTTTAGTAAGAAACAATCCAGTGTTTCTCTCAGCACGGCTGAAGTAGAGTACATAGCAGCTTGCTCCGCTAGTTGTGAAGTGATGTCACATCCCTCCCATCTGAGAGGACGCAACTACAACACTACTTCTATAATTTAACCAGGGAAACTAGACCCATGAACATAATAATAAAAATGCATTGAAATAAAACATACATAGATGCATGACAAATGAAATTATACAGCGGAAGAGATTCATAAATTCAAGCATTCAACATGTTCATATAATTCATTAAAACAAATAGAGTTGCACAGGTTAAATACACAAGAAATACTTATCTTGAAAATGAGTTGTCCCACAAACAACTATGTCGTTGCAACATTCCACCCAACCATAGGCCAGTGTTCTCATCAATCTCTCACCATCACTTCCACCCTCGAGCTGGGCATGATTCCCACAAGGAACAAGGGAACAACAGTAGGCTCACACATAGCCAAAGACGTATCAAAATCTAGCCAAGCCAAAAATACCTTTGGGTTTATCAGGCTGCTAAGGAGGTGGAAAGGTTGAATTTTTGAGCTAGTGAGATCAACCATAGAGATATGGAGACCTACACAATATCTGGCTTGGATTTCCAATACCTACATACCCAACACAAGGAAGAATCCCCTTCTCTGCTACACAGTCCCTCGGGCAATGTCTTCCTTTCCAGTGCTCTTCAAGGTGTTCAAGAAATAATAACTAGCCCCTCTTGATCTCTTTGTGAGATTCCTCTCTGCACTAGGATTATCAATCCAATTATTCTCTCTTTCCCTCCTATGGTTCATACCAAACAAGGATTTACAGAACAACAAAAAGAAGGGTGCACACAAGAGAAACTACACATGCTGGGTATGAAGGAAAAATGGTTTGCAACAAAAAAATGAATTGGTAAATGGGGAAATCAACCCCTGGGTGAGAAATCTGAATTCAACAACGATTATGGGATTTACATGAGAAAAAATGACTTCTATAAACCCCAAAATCATTGATCTATTCTACCATTGACTGTGCAATACCAAAAACGAATTTCCCCAAGCGTGTGAATGAGGAAACAACATAAAAACATCTGGGAGAGAGCGTACCCACTGAGCATTACAAAAATGATTTCCTAGCTATGGGGAAAATGAAGAAAACTGCCAAAATATGAAAGAAACACACAGGAGCTCCAAAAACTTGTGAGGAAGAGGAGGACGTGGATGCATAATGGAATGGGCAGCCATTTTTGGGTTTTTTTACTTTCCCAAGAAGTCAAAACATGATTTTCCAAAAATTTATGGCTTCTCAAATTTGAATTTGACTACCATACTCTTCCCATCCCCATGCATTAACTAGATCAACCAATTTATGGAAGAAATAATTGATTGGGAACAAAAGACAAAATGGGTATAACTTGACAACTTGATGGGTTTTCCCTTTGACATTTGGATTTTCCCCATTGGCTCAAGGGTTTGATTATTTCCCTCCCTATTCCTTAGGAAATCATGCCCCCATATATTTAATGTTGCATTGACATAATTGGTTGTGGGTATTTTTAATTAAATTGCATATTTACATGATGTCCAAAATTATAATGTGCCTGGCTAGCACGAAATGCCATCAGCATCGATTTTAATCACCGAAACATAAAATGCTAAATCAATGGTGGGGATTTTTCCTTGAGCTCCACACCATGATTAAATACAATATTTACATAATATATAATTTAATGCAAACATGGTCGAAACTAGGGTGTTACAAGTGATATGGCTTTAGAAATTGATGTCAGGTCTATTTGACATGGAGTTGGATACCAAAGTGATTCTTTGTGACAACCAGAGTTGTATAAATATGATAGAGAATCCTTTGTTCCATGATAAATCAAAGCACATAGAAATACAATATTTTTATTTAAGGTATAATGTACATAAGGTATCTATAAAACTCCAGTATGTGAGTATCGATGAGCAGGTTACTCATGTGTTGACCAAGCCTCTATCTCAAGTAAAGTTTGAATAATTTTGTGTCAATATTGGTATAGTCAGAAAATACTTTCCTCGCAAGGAGGAACAATTATGATACTATAGACTTTCCTCGCAAGGAGGAACAATGAAGATATGGACTCTCCTAAAAAAGGAAGAACATGTCAAATATATGGAATCTCTTCGAAAAGAAGGAAAAAGTTGACGATATGGACTCTCCTCGGAAAGGATGAACATGCCGAAGATATGGAATCTCCTCGGAAACAAAGAATAGGTAAAAAATATGAACCCTCCTCGAACAAAGGGGGAGCATGTTGATGATATGGATCCTCCCTGGAAAGGGGTAGTGATGATGACACTATCATTGATGATGGGATGGAAGTGATGCTCCAGTATGAAAGAGGCCAACTGCACATGTAGATTTTGATGAGGTCCAACATTCACTTATGGACAATAGTATCCTCTCTTAAGGATGGTCTTGGAGACAATAAGAATATACTCCTGAAAGTGGTTCTTACTAGATAAGGATGGCCCTGCATACATTACTCTCACATGGAGAGTGTACCTACATTCATATGTAGATGTCATAAAATAAAAATCGCTTGGGAGTCGTCCTAGATTTAATGCTGAGGATGCTCTATGATGAGTCCTTATGGACGAAAGGTACTGCATTCATGTGTCGATGAGATCTATAGTTGCAAATGATACTCTCGCATTGAGAGTGTGCCTACATTCACTTGTAGATGCCATAGAATAAAACTCGCTTGGGAGTGGTCCTAGATTTAATGTTGAGGATGATATACGATGAGTCCTTATGGATGACAAGTATTGCATTCATGTGCAAATGAGATATACATTTTGTTGTAGACAATATGGTCCTGCATTCATTTGTGGACAATCCAGCTAGTCGATACTATGGATCCTCCTCGTTAAGGGGGAGTAGGATGATGAGGATTGCATCATACTTGGACTTATGTTCTAAAGTGATATGGATTGATCATCCCATAAAGAGATCATGTGTGTTTTAGGTAGTGTTTCTGCAAAGGATCGAGAATATCAAAGCACTGTTGCAAAGGATCGAGAAGAACGAAGTGTTGTTGCAAAGGATCAAGAATATCAAAGTGATACTGCAAAGGATCAAGTGATCAAGTGCTGCAGAAGACGAAGAATCAGTGCTGTAGAATATGATGTTTTGGTACTAAATATATTGAAGATATTCCAGTGATAGTTCCAATTGCTGATGATCGTTGAAAACTTCCTATGAAGTATATATGTATTACCTTGATAGTGCTGAATATTCTCTCTCTTGTTACTCCTATAGTTGATGATGTTGTTAGTAGAATACCCTTCTCGTTAAGGGGGAGTGTTGAAATATTGTAACTTCAGAGGATATCCAAAATGTATTTTACTGATGTACCCCAAGGGAGATGTTATATTCCTCCGTCGGGATGTTATTACTATAATTGGTCATCCTAGAGTCATGAGGTAAATCCTCCATTGTAATTCAAGTCAATAGTACCCTAATGAATATAATATAATATTGTTTTGTGATTTCCTAGGTGAAGTTGGTGGGCAGTCAGTTTAGCGGGGATGACTTGTTAGGGTAAAAGTCAAGTGACAAAAAGAGTATAAATAGAGGAGTTATGTTCCTCATTTGAACACACATACTCACACTTGTGTTACGCATATGAGAGAGAAAGACATACCAACAAGGAGAAGAATACATGTTTTGGGGTATTATCTTATACATCTATATAGAGGAAGTTTTGTTGGGTTTTATTCCCCTTGAGGGTTTCCCAGGATAAATATTGTGTCTATATTGTGATTGTGTTTCTTTCAGTGATTCTACATATGCTACTACTGTGAACTTGGATTAAAAACTAATGATATCTAGCTAAGAATATGAAATCTTAACAACTTATACAACTTTGTGTATCGACCGATGGGCACAAAAAAATCTCATTTGGGACACGTACTACAACAAAACTGCATGACATTTTGGACTTGAAATATCTCTTGTTATCCTCCAAAAGTATTTTTATTTCCTTTACTTAAATATGACGTCAACAAGTACATTCGATCGTGTGTAGCTTCTGCCATTTCTAAACCGCTAAATCAACGAAAAGGACTATACACACCCCTGCCAGTTCCTAGTTGACCATGGGAATCTATTTCTATGGACTACTTGATGGGATATCCTACTACCAAACATCAACATGGTGCGATATTAGTAATAGTTGAAAGGTTTCCCAAGATGTCTATATTCATAGCATGCAAGAAGACTATGACAACACAATAGACTACTCAACTCTTCTTCGAACATGTTTGGAAAAATTATGTCCTTGCGACGACTATTATCTCTGACAGAGATTCCATATTTGTCAGCACCTTTTGGAAAACTCTTTGGAAACAACTTGACACAAGAATTTCTTTGTCGACAGCCTTCCATCCTCAGAAATATGGACAGGCATGAGTCCTAAATCGCTTGGTAGTATAATCTCTTCGCATGTACAACCCCAAGCATTGTCGAACATGGGATGAGAACCTCCCATACATACATCACAACTACAATCATGCTCAATAAAGTTCTATGGAAAATAGTTCATTTGAGATCTATTATGGATTTCAACCTTCAGTTCCTATTGACTTGATCACTTCCTCGAAACAGTCGAATGAAACCGACCTCGAAAGATGAGAAGTGGAGAATCAAGCATTAAAGTTTAGAGATCAAATCTACAACATTTAGAAGAAAGAACATCAAATGTTGCATCAGGATAATAAAAAAGCTAAGGATCAACAAGTTAATAATTGTATTCCTCATTCATTCCAAATTGGGGATCGGAGTTGGTTACATCTAAACAAGGAGCGCTTTAGTGTCCCATATACAAAGATAAAACCTTTGTGATATGGTCCATATATTATCCTTAAATAGATTGGAGAAAATTCTTTGTAGCTTGACATTCCTGCATTCCTTGGCCTACATCTAGTCTTCAATGTAGATTTACTTCGACCATACCATGCACCATTTGTTGGAATATGACGACTTGCAAAATACATAACTACCAAACATCCATCTAGATGTTCATGAACCTCTTCTTTGTGATACCATTGTGGGACGACGTATACGCCATACATGGACGAACTACATTCCCTTGTTTCAAGTGGGTAAATATGGATAGCTCCCTGCGCAAGGAAAATGGTACTCTGCTACTGAAATAACCAAGAATTTTCCTCACATGAATGGGAACACAATGGAGACCATTGTTTCTTAAGGAATGAGCAATTATTCACTCAGTAATTGGCATGTTGTTGAACTTCGACAAAATCAGCACTTTGAAAGGTTTAATATAGCTTCGACAAGTTTGAACCTTGACATAACCAACTTTGACAAAATAAATAGGTTTTGCACTTGACATACAACATCTCAACATGCATTTTCAACACTGATGACTACCAAACATCGATAGAGTATCTCTTTATCATCCAGTTGTCTACGACGGTTGAAATTTTGAACCATTATAACTTATTTTGTAACTGAACGTAATGAGCATTCACCCAAGCATCTCATCATTCTATATAAACATGTACACTATTGTAGTATACATCGTTCAACCTTCATCCAGAAGAAGTATTAATAGAAATTGGTTCGAATTCTAGCATATTGTATGTGTGCATACTTTCTGTCGATATAGTGTATTTCCTTATTTACCTATTCTTTTTGTGCTTAATCCATAACAGTGCTTGACTCCTTCAGTTGAAATATTGTCCCCAACGTGCACTTAGGCATGACTTGGGTCACTGCAAAAAAAAGGTTATTCTTCTCTTCCTACTTGTAAGAGAGTTAAACCATAACAAGATAAAGTTAGTTTTATGTTTTATGAGTTTCAGTGTTGGGCTTGTTTAGTCCAAGTGTTGTAACCACGCTATTATATCATTGTATCAGAAACCTATAAAACCCAAAATAAAATAAAATAAAAATTATTTTTCCTTTACTCTATTATTCAATTATGTTGTCGTAATTGGTAATTGTTGGTTGTAGCGTGAAATATTTTTTCGTCAAGTAAAAATGCAATTAAAAAATAACTTGTATCACTTTTATGTTTGATGGACATGTTAAGCCATAAGTGGTGTTGTAAAAAGGGTGATGATGATCCTATATTTACTCATCAAGGTGATGTCTTCACCCCTTTTGTACTTATTTAAATTTAGATTTCTAGGGACCTAAGCCTAAAAGCTATGGCTTAGTCCTAGATGTTAGGATTTATAATCCTCCCTTGACCAAACTATATATTATATTATTTTATCCTAACTTAGGAGTTTTATTTAATTATTTGGGTTCACTAGTACCATTGGGTCCACTTGGCCTAATGGCGCCACATGTACTAGTTAATAGAGTGTGAGGAACACTACTAGAGGCTAATTTCCACTGAATGCTCTTGCATGCATTAATTTAGTTGCCTCCTAGATCAATCCATACATTTTAGGAGCCACTGGGAGTCCCGACACCAACCTCCTTCAATCAGTTGGAGTTGGAACTAGTTAAGCTTAGTTATTTTCCAGTTACTTTTAGTTAGATCACAATCAACTCATTTAGCACCAGTTAGACATGACTGCATGTGGATAAGGTTTTTTTCGTCACCTACCACTTTAGTTAGACTCAGTTAACTGATTATTACTGATTGTGTGACTTGATTAGAAATCTGGAGTTAACCATTTGGACTTTGATATTGATTGATACATCCTTAGTTAGATAGTTAGTCAGATATAGTCACATATAGTTGGTAGATTTGAATTCATCCCTAATGAATTCAAATAATTCCTTATGTAACACTATTGTAACACCATATTAGTAAATGATAATGATGCTGTAATTATCTGATCTATACTCATCTATTTCCTATGTGGTTTGACTTGTTTAGTGTGTATCTTCGATCCTATTTTACTGCATCAATAATATTGGAATAATTGCTTGATAATATAAATGGCATGAAAATTTTAACATGGTATTAGAGCCATTTCAAGCAAGCTTCATGTCTGTCTACTCTCCATTGAACAGGAGAAGTATCTGGGTTTTGGCATAATCCCCACAAAGGGTACCTTGCTTCCTCTGAATTTATTAAGAGTGGTGGTGCGGGTGTGATGGACCATGATAAAGTGTTCATGTCGAGAGGGAAGGCATGATTCTAACATAGTTTGAATGTTTGAGTGTTTTGCAGTGAAATTCTATAGGTTCTACATAGATTGTGTGAAAATTTGTGTTTTTCTAGCAGGAGAATTATGGATTCTCTACCTTCTACTCCTTAGATCCTAACACCCTTCAATTATCTTGATTGGAAGGAAGATATGTGGTTGGACTTGTGCAAGCTAGGATACTACAAGATAATACTTGGAAGGGAGGTTGAGCCCCATCAGTCAATTGAGAGAAACAAGTTTATGAACTACATAGATGAAGCTTTTGGTTATCTATGCACTCATATATCTAGATATCTCCTCTTCCACCAAGAAGTTTTGAAGACTTCAAGAGAATCCTGGGAGAATTTGAATAGTTGTTTGGAAAAGAAGATGAGTTTCGGGGACACATCCTAATGAATCGGTTGGTAGCCTTACATCCCAGCAAATTCAAAACTATAGAGCAATTCCTTACTAAATTCAAGTCTCTTGCACTTCAATGCTGACAGTGAAGGATATAAAGAAAGGATGAGAAAAATGTGCTCTCCATTCTCATCAATATCGGTTCTGAGTATTCTGTATTTGTTTCAATCTTCCATTCCAAAAGGGATTCCTTTCTTGGTTGGAAAATTCCTTCAATTGATTCCTTTCTGGATTCCTTAATCAAGGACCAAGAGAAGTTGATCCAGATGGGAGTCATTAAGACCTCAAAATATCAATCTCTCTTAGTGATAGACTCTACCAAAGCACAAGATAAAGGGAAATCTTAAGGAAAGGATCCTAAAGTAGCTGATTCAAGGCCTAAAAATAATCAGAAAACTTCTGAAGGAGATTTGGGCTCTAAGAAAAAGAAGTTTGATAAAAATATATGTGCCTATTGTGCAAAAGGTTTTCATCTTGAAGACCATTGTATAAAGAATCTGATTGACCAACTGTCATCTCTCCTCAAGAAGAATAACATTGCTCTCCCACAAAGAGCAAAGAAGCCTAATGAAGAACCACAAACAAAAGATGATGGAAGGTGCCATGCTTTGAAAGCTAGAATTACTCAGTCAACAACTTACTTGATTGATTCTGGAGCATCCAACCATATGGTTTCCTCCAAAGAAACTTTCTCTACCCTCACACTATCAATAGGGCCTAATATTCACATGGGAGATGATTCCCAAATTCCTGCAGAAGGAAGTGGTTCAGTCACAGAGAAGCATGGAGAGTTCAAGAATGCCCTCTATGTGCCCTCCCTTACAACTAAATTGTTGTATTCTTATCAAATGAATCATACAGGCTCTCCCAAGAGAGTTACATTCAACTCAGATTCAGTTTAGATTACAGAAAAAGCCACTAGACAGCTCATAGTGAAAGGTATTGCAAATCATTCTACTAAAGCTTATGAGTTCTCACATTTTTTACCTCTCTCTCCTCCTACAACTTTATTGTCTCATGCTAACAACACTAGAAATATTTTGCATGAGATATTTGGCCATCTCAATTTCAAATATCTCCAGCAACTCCACAATGATTGAATGGTTGAAGGTTCTCCTTCCATCCAAACTTTCGATGGAGTATGTGTTGGTTTCTTGGTAGGTAAGAATCCAGAGAAGAAGTATGAAGTTGGGAAGGCACATAGAGCTGCCTCTATACTTGATTTGATACATAGTGATGTAGCAGGACCTATGCCCACAAAATCCATTAATGGTTATAGGTATTTCCTCACCTTTATTGATGATTTTTCTAGGTTCTGCTGGATCTACTTTATGAAACAAAAATAAGAATTTTTTTATATTTTTAGAAGTTTGAAAGCTATGGTTGAGAACAATTTAAGTAAGAAAATCAAGTCTATAACATCTGATAAAGGGGGATAGTACATAAAAGGATACTTCTAGTATTTATGTGAATCAGAGGGGATTCAAATGGAAAACTCAATTCCATACACACCAAAACAGAATGGTGTGGCCGAGAGGAAGAATAGATCACTGAAGGAGATGGAAACATGCCTTATCCATGCCAAAAATCTCCCTCCTTATCTTTGTGCTAAATTTATAAACTGTGCTTTGTATTTGTAGAATAGAGTGCCTCATAAGTCAGAGGTTGGGGCCACTCCATTCGAATCACTGCATGGGCATAATCCCAATGTCTCTCATCTCATAGTTTTTGGTTCCAAATATTGGTCTAGAATACCACTTGACAAGAGGAAGGCCTTCCAATCCCAACGTAGCAAATTCATTCTGTTGGGATATGCAGAAGATGAAAAAGCTTACAATATGATGGAGGTTTCAACTAGGATATTTTCATTTAACAAAGTATTCAGTTTGAAGAAGATCAGTTGTATGACACACCACCACCACCGGCACAAGAAGGTATAGCCATTTCTCCACCATTTTTTATGATGATAATTTGCTACAGGTTTTAGGTTCAGATAAAGAAGATCAAATCTAGCATGATCCTATTATTGAGATAGAATCTTATAAGATTCTAGATCCAGATCCAGTATCCATTCCAAACCAAAATCCTAATCCTATATGGGCTCAAAATATCGTAGATGCAGCTGGAAATGGTTCTAGAAATCTAGAAGATAGAAGAAGAACTAGGTATCGGTATTGGAATGAACATGTTGCACTGTCTCTCACAGATTCACTCCCTACAAAGTGGTGCAACAAAATTCTAGGTCGATGCTACTTGATGATGGTGAATGATTAGCTACATGGCCCACATAAGAAGAAACTTGATTATTCTCTACCTTCACCATCTAGAAGAAACACACAGAGTCATCAGTTCATATGAACATTGAGAGGTTCACATGCATAGCTTCAGGATGCTGCTATACATATGGACCATGATGCTGTATAGAGCTGCAATTTTGTAGCAGTGTTTTGTTCAAGTTATTTTTCTAAGGAGGAATCTTCTTTCTTTTAAAAATAACTTGCATTTTCCTGTTTCCTGCTTATTTTGAGGGGGGGGGATTTCCCATGAGGTTTTCCCCTATTACCTTGGTTTATTAAGCAACATTTTTATCTTTTATATTGTACATGGATGACTTTTGGCCTTGTTTCCAGGGCCCATAGTTGTCCAGGTTAGGATTCAGGGGGAGGTATTAGGATTTATAATCCTCCCTTGATTAAACTGTCTATTAGATTATTTTATCCTAACTTAGGAGTTTTATTTAATTATTTTGGTTCACTAGTACCATTGGATCCACTTGGCCTAATGGGGCCACATGTACTAGTTACTAGAGTGTGGGGAACACTGCCAGAGGCTAACTACCACTGACTGCACTTGCATGCATAATTTAAAGTGCCTCCTAGACATTACATTTTAAGAGCCAATGGGAGTTTCGACACCAACCTCCTTCAGTCAGTTGGAGTTGGAACTAGTTAAGCTTAGTTATTTTCTAGTTACTTTCAGTAAGATCACAATCATCTCAGTTAGTTCCAGTTAGACATGACTGCATGTGGATAAGGTACTTTTCCTTACCTACCACTTCATTTAGATTGAGTTAACTGATTATTACTGATTGTGTGACTTGATTAGACATCTGGAGTTAACCATTTGGACTCTGATATTGATTGAGACATCCTTAGTTATCTAGTTAGTTAGATATAGTCACATCCAGTTGGTATATTCGAATTCATCCCTAATGAATTCAAATTCTTCCTTTTGTAGCACTATTGTAACACCGGATTAATTAATGCATTAGAATAAATTTCAATTTAAAATGGGCCTTCCAAAAATAATACAAATTCCATGTCATCATGTATTAGCCAATCAAAATTCTTTAAAATTAAAAAAGGGATCACGTATTAAACAATTTTTTAATATAAATTTGGGGATAGGTATCTTAAAAAACTTACTTTTTTGTTTGTATTCTCGACATATCTCCCTTTTATTTTACTCAAGTTTCGATTAGGAGATATTTTTGGATGCATAATTCAATTCTACATCCAACGAGTACCCACTCGTCATACTTTTGACGGACCTGGCTACCCCAAAAACAAGAAATACCTAAAAAACGTGATGATGACATCATCATCACATTTTTCAAGTATTTCTTATTTTTGGGGTAGTGGGGCCCATCAAAAGTATGCCGAGTAGGTACTAGTTGGATGTAGAATTGAATTCTGCATCCAACGAGCTCTCCTGATCGAAATTTGAGTAAAAACAAAGGGAGATATGTCAAAAATACGAACAAAAAAGTATTTTTTTTTTCTTCCTCCAAAATTAATAAATATTATTTTATTATTTTAACTATTATTTTATTATTTTTCCTTAGCAGGCCCATTTTGAGTTGAAATTTCCTCTAATGACAATGATACTGTAATTATCTGAGCTATACTCATCTATTTCCTGTGTGTTTTGATTTGTTCAATGTGTATCTTCATTCCTATTTTATTGCATCAATAATATTAGACTCATTGCTTGATCATCTAAATGACACAACAATTTTAACACTAGCATACCCTACACTATAAGTTGGAAAGGGTATTAAAAGTTATAACAAAGGTTTAAAATGTAAAGGATCCTTAGCGTGAGATATGCTTGGAGGTTTGAATAAGGTTAATGGTTTGGATTAAAGTTATTTGGACTATGGTGATAAAGACCATAGCCATGACACTAGCCACAACTTTGCACATGTATGTTGATTTTCTTATAGCATGGTTTATGCCATAACTTTGGTAAGAGATACAAGAGTGCCAACAAATGTAATTAAGTTTTTAACTTTGAAAAAAAAAATTCTGTGGTTATGATTTGACAACGCAATGCTGCACATTCAATGGAAATTTTAAAGCATGTAAGGGTGTTCCAAGAGGGATCTTATCCCTCCACTTGTC
This sequence comes from Pseudotsuga menziesii, assembly GCA_001517045.1. Taxonomy (NCBI): domain Eukaryota; kingdom Viridiplantae; phylum Streptophyta; class Pinopsida; order Pinales; family Pinaceae; genus Pseudotsuga; species Pseudotsuga menziesii. The sequence continues at coordinate 466,641 of LPNX010906275.1, read as the reverse complement.
AAGATATTTTGAAAGGGTTTTTCTAAGGGTTTTTAATGTGTACTATGTTCGAGGGTTTTTATTTTTACAGTATTTTTGGTCTATAATTGTTTGATGTAGAGGGATCAACCATTCATGGTTGTGGTGAACATTCTTTCCAAATACTTTATGTATCATGTTAATGAATACTTCTTCTTTTGCTTCTGGGGTTTTATTGAAGGTTTTTATAAATAGTATGGCTGCCTTTATGGCGTCGGCCTTTTTGATTCGTTATGGTGAGGACGAAACATAAACTGCTTCGAGCTTACTAAGAATTTAATAAGGTAACAAGTACTTCTCAGTTTGATTTCACTGAGTTTAAATTTTATTTTTATATTAATGGCATATGCAATATTTAATTTGGGGGTTCTCCTTAGTTATGCAGGAAGAGACAAAATAATGGCTTCTAGGAGGAGCCAACACCTCGCTCTCTTTGTACTCATTTTCTGGTAATTTTTAAGCTGTAGATTCCCAAGACTGTTAAGTTTGATTTCCAGGAAGACTCTAACTCTTTTCTCTTATGGTGAAGGCGACTAGAGAAGCTTCCAACGATCCTAGCATTCAGCTTCAATTCAGGCTTCATTTCTCTAGGTAAGTCTTTCTACCCTGTCATGCCTTTCTTACAAAAATTCCGTTAAAGGATACAAATTATAGTGTTAAACCATGCATAATGTGGAATTATGTAGGTTCAAATCTTGGCCAATGAGAGTGGCGACAGGGTCAAATCCTCTCAGGCCTCCTTCTTCTTTTCCAAAGGTGAGGAAAAATTTCCCCTTACTCTGTTTTAAATCAAACACATGCAATCTTAACTTAGCAAGCATAATAACAATTCTTAGATTGTTTGATGTGCATGTAATCCTCGGCGTGGTTATGTTCTATATGCACCAATGCATCCGACGACAACCAAATTAGAATAAGGTTCATTTTAAAAGTTTGTTACAATGGTTTACCATTGGGTTCACATACCACTTAAGGATAGGGATTTAACCACTGTTTGCGAAGATAAGTTGAATTTTTTTATTGAAGATCCTTATGGGTTTGTAATAGTTGTAGAAATGGATTTTAAACCTCTCTTTATATTGCATTGTTATGAAATCCATTTGGATGTACATTTCGTTGATTCTTTACACGGTGGATGTCATTTTAATGGGATTACAACCATGCATTGTTTATTTGATGGGAGTTATTGATGAAATTCAAAAGATGTTAAATTTGTGATTTGATTGTGTTGAAAATTTATTTTGGATAGATCCATGTGTCACAGAGTATGGATACTCGTGATTAGAGACTGTGTGTTTAAATTTAATGACTGGATTAGATTTACTCTTTAGTTTAACTGGATCTGATTGTTGTATTTATAATATGGATTTGAACTTTTATGTATTGATTTTCTTACAACGAGTCTAAAATCGATTTAGTTCAGAATGGGTATGGTTACCCATCCAACATTAGTCGTGTAAATGTCTTTTATTGAACTTAGTATTCATATTGGTGAGATGTACATATAGTTTATTTCTAGAGGAATAATGATTAATGTTGTGACAATTGTCAATCTAGATCTACGATTTTGGTTAGGATGAAAAGGCCTTTCGGCTCTACTCTATATACTTACGATAGCTTATGCAGTTTATGTGTGTGGTTTGGATGAAAATCATTTCATCTCTACTCTGATTTCTTTCTGGTGTTATTCGATTCGAGGTTTAATTTAAAATTTCCTCCTGTAATGTCGTTGTTTAGCTAGTAACTTCCTTTTTGAAGAGAAATGTTGTTTAACTTATAATAATGGAATTTAGCTGTAACCATAGGTATTCTGGAAGAAGAGTTTTTAATTAGGAATAAGTTATAAGGTTAATACAATTTTAAAAATAGAGATAAGATATGTATTAGAAAACATCGTCTTCTAGGGAATATGATTAGTTAAAAGATACATTTAAAATATTTTAACTGAACATATGCAACATAAATATTTAATCATATATATAATACCTTCGTTAAGAATCCTAATTAGGATAACATTAGATCCACTCTAACATTAGATCCATGCCTCAGATAAGATAGTTTACCTACACATATCTATGAGTTTGGAGAACATAATCATATATGTTTAATAGCCACAATATTAAGCATTTATGAGATACATTGAATACATGGGATCTAAGGAATTTCCTCTCAAGATTACCTACATATAATATGTATATTGGGGTTAGTAATAGATAATAAAATCATAAGACATTATTTATAAAAGAGAAATTAGTTACAACATAATTCCTATCAAAATAATGCATAGAGAATGGATCTCCTAGTAAATCTATTATTGATCTATAACCCTTATTATGTCCAAGGTGAATGACTATAAGATATAGTTGAGATGGAAGATCACATAAGCATTCTCTCTATATGCTTAATCCTAAAGATATAAGGCCAAGTATAACTAGTTCGATGGAGAAGCCTTTTATGCTACCTCCATCTTAGCTGAATGAGATTATAAATCTATATGAATTAAGAGTTAACATGTAGGTAAATAATGGCCCCCAACGGGCATACATATATGTAAATATATGTTGAATATGCGGATATGTCCTCAAATATATAGGGTAGATGCATCGAACCTATCCATGTATCAACTCTATGATATAGTACTATAAAACATGTTATAATAAACAAACATTATGGCCATTGTCAAGTCCTATTCGAGGCCCGAGCTCATCTTAGATGAACGCAATTCTAAAAGAGAGTAAACCTATACTCATGGTTCTATCCGAGAGTAGTGAGATATAATAAAATTAAGTAATAACATAAGGAAATAACCAAACAAGATATTACAGTGGTGATCGTGGGATGATTTCTCCTCTGGATGAGAAGATTGAACCCACGATTAGAGTCAAATTAATATTAAAAAAAAGATCATCAGATCACCTTATCTCTAGTCAATATAGATGGTTGATGGAAACATAAACACAGACTCAGAAATCTAAGCACTATGATATCAATCCATAGTTAACGAACCACACTAAAGTTATTGTTTGATGAAAATTCTTCAATCTATGTAGAAACATACTGTTTACCTAGTCTATATATATACATAGAACAAATAAAAACAAATCTAAGCACTATGATATCAATTCATAGTCAAGTAACCATGCTAAATTTATTGTTTGACAAAAATTATTCAATCTATGCGGACACATACTGCTTACCTAGTCTAAATGATATAGATATAGAACAAATAAAAACAACTATACAATCTTAGTCTAAATGACAGACATAGAACACATAAAAACAACTACGCAATCATTTTCTATTATATCAGATCACTTGGATATTAATCTCTCATACTTTACACTAAGGTCATCTTTGTTTTTTGAAATTTCTTTGCGATCCAATTAGTGTAGAAGAGGATACCTACAACAAACACACAAGAACAAGCAAACAAGGTGAAAGAAACAAGATGATAAGATAATCCAAACAAGGTGAAAGCAACAAAATGATAATATAATCCTATGTTAATTATCAAGGAGAGAACTAATTAGTGGCTAAATTAGTTTTGGGAATCTGTTCTAGGTGTAGACGATGAATAGGGAACTAGAGAAAATACACTACAACATAAAGGATCGGGGTTTCAAGTTTGAATCGCATGAAAATCTATAGAATTCATTATTTCATCCAACTAATTCACCTATGATTAGTAAGGAAGGTGGGAGTTGTCGCATTATGAAAGAAGCTGCGAGTTCTGCTTTTAATATTCATGGGGGAACACTCAAAAGTTCCCCATCATTGGTTTCCCTAATTAGTGTTGATACTAAGTTGTCCTCAATACGCCTCCCTCAATACGCCTAGAGGTGTATTCAGTCAGACAATGAGTAGTAGGTGGTGGCTTAGAAACGCATCCACCATCCCATCTATTGCATTTCCTGACAAAAGTAAGGTAAATCAAAGTGGGATTCATCAACCTGAGGATATTCGCTATAACTTGTTTTGTGGGGGGGGGGGAGTGATGTTGTGGGAATAATATTGGCGTTTAGCTGATGAATGGGGATACGATGGTCTATCTAGGGTGGTATGGTGTGTAGTACCTCCAAACTCCATTGCTAAGGAAGGAGTATGACCCATGGACTAAATGTTTCATGTTAAGTAGGTATTTAGCATCCCTTACATAGAAGAATTTCTATTGTGGTTGGTATGGAATAATACATCTTACTATAGAGAACTAGCATGCATATATTGTTATATAGAGAAGAACATTTTTTCCCATATTAGGATTTACAACAAGGATAATTCGAATTAATACACATGGATGGATATTTCAAATAGAAATGCTAAGAATTTTTATATCACAAAATTTTATTTTACACCTATTAATTTTATCTTTCAAAAGAAGCATTTAATCTAGATAAAAATGGTTGATTTAATGGTTTGTATCAATATATTTATGGCCTAAGAAATGAAGTCAATATCCTATTTCTAAGAGACTTTAATGTTATAACAACAACTAACCAAACTATTATCTTAAGAAATGATTTCATCCTAATCCTCTATGCTTAGATAAGATCCTTTTGTTAGCTAATAGATACAAAATAATATCGAAAGATGTAATACCTCAAATTTCCAAATTGTAAATGAGGCTAAGTATTATAAATTGTGGAGTTATGTGATTGAAATCACTATCTATTTGGTATGTTTAATCAACTATGCTAAATATATGCTTATGTTGTGGGTGCTAATCGATGAATGAGTGGTCCTAGTCTATTTACATAAAGAACTAATGAAAAAAATAATAATTAAGAAGTCTAGAGAGAGAAATGGATTAAACATAAATCGAAATAAAAATAATAATAATAAGAGAATAAAAGAGAAAATAAAGAGACTCTTTTAGAATTGTAACTCCCACATAGGTAATCACTTAATAAATTGGCTTATAATAGTAAATGAATCTTCCACAAAAGAGGGGAAAAAGAATGCCAAGGGGTTAATTCTATCGGAGGAAGAATGAATAAAAAAACACATCAAAGAACAATAATTTGAAGAAAAGAGTAATTTGGAATCTAAAGAATGGAAATTGTAATGAATAGCTAAAGGATAGGGATAGCCAATGGAATCTGTTTACAAATTACAAAATCGAAATATGCAATCATGGGATAAAAATCTATGTAGCAATTGGTAGGAGCACTACCTAGGTATTGACAGTAGCAGTATTGTTTATATAGAGTTAAGGTAGTGGGTGTTGGTTGGAAACAATATTTGCTATGTAGGATGGGGTGCTGACTGTTGTTTGGAAGGAGTACTAGCTAATTGAAGCATGGAAACTAACAAGGTAAACTATCATCTGATCTAACGCGAGTTGAGTAAATTGAGTAAATTGTTATACCTCCCCTAGTATCTCGAAATCCATGAGAATATCAAGACCAACAAAAAACACTAGAAGCAATTAAAAAAAACGGAAAAATAGAAATATGTGATATCTATCCTAGATTTGAGTGCAAATATATGCAAAGATATCATTTGAATAAACAAATTCTACATATCTAGATCTAAAATATCCATAGTGGGAAACATAAACTATCACGAATAATAAATATCAATCCATTATACAGTCCTTGAGATCCTAAGTGTATATTCGTCACATAACAACTACAATAGTGATATAATATCTACAATATAACTATGTGACCGAAAGAGTCAAAGGGTCTAGTAATAGTCCACTCGACTTACATGAGAAAACCAAAAACTATATAGAAGCCAAACTTGGTGAACAACTCGTTATAGGGTAGTCATTACCTACACATAGATATCTTAGGAATTTGGAGAACATACTATCATATATGTTTAATAGACAAAATATTAATTGTTTATGAGATACATTGAATACCTCATATCCAAGGGATTCCCTCTCAAGATTACCTACATATAATATGCATATTGGAGTTATTAATATATAATAAAATCATAAGACACTATTTATAGAAGAGAAATTAGTTACAACATGATTCCTATCAAAATAATGCATGGAGAATAGATCTGTAAGTAAATCTATTGCTGATCTATAGCCCTTATTATGTCTAATGGGAATGACTGCAAGCTATAGTTGAGAAGGAAGATCACATAAGAATTCCCTCTCTAAATGCTTAATACTAAATATAGAAAGGCTTGGATAAATGCGAGTATAACTAGTTTGATGGAGAATCCTTTT